>WURV02192971.1:0-12249 GCA_011762755.2 Epimenia babai | reverse complement strand
ATTACATGAGCCATCTTGACTATTGTTGAGAACACGTTGTTATGACAACGTGACGTCACCACTTGAGTACTCTATTAATACGTCGACACTGGTTGTCCAATCACGTAGCTACTATAATCTCATGACATACAAAGCCATCCGTATTATCACGTCAATCATCCAAATAGGCATCAGAAAAAACCCTCGTCTTCTGCGTCGACCTGCGTACCTCGTGCCAACTAACCGCCGATCGAGCATTCAGAAAATTCAGCAAACTTTATGGAACAAGCTCTCATCACAGAAACGACACAGCGATTTCCGCACAATATGCATACTTTTGTTTAATCACGCGAACAACATTTACCGAATAAAATATCACTAAGGTGATAAAATAGTAAGATCCTCAGCATTGGTGATCATTAGCATTGCAATCACCGGCAAACTCTCACATAAAACTAATCAGCCGCATAGGACTCTAAACGGAGATGATATGTTCTTGCGTAGTACTATGTGAGGTTTGTAAAAATCCCCAAAGTTTGGTAAAGAAACGAAACAAATTATATATTTGTTATTGTGCTCATACCCACGTTCATATTATACCATGTCTTAAAAATGTACCCCATTTTGACCGCGATGCCCTGATCATAGTCAATAAGGTCAGGTAAAATCTGGTACAGTGTACTGTATTTTTGGGTTACCTAGGAAAATCTGCTGTAACTTTTTATGATATCCTTCATTTTCCTGACATCTTTTAATTTCATTTTGAAGATAAGACACGCCCCCTTTATCCATCTATAATATGCAAATATAGTGCTGGGAGGTTAACTAAAACATGCGGTCAAAAAACTTTTTTGAGACACGTGGTATATATATTACGTAGAAGCCAAGGTGCAAAGAGGAAAAGTGTGTTTGTTTAACCGCGTACCCGCAGTGTATATATGCCACATCGAACGTGATCGTCCCCAGCCATGAACTAACCGCTCATCTACCATCAACTACTTTCATTTACGTATGCATTCGCTCACTTCCGGTGTCGATGGTAATCGGGGAACACTTTTTGCTGGCGTCACACTGGAAGACGCCTCCGGGTTCTGGGATGTCTCTCATCCACGACATGTTTGCTTTAGGAGAACCGACTATAACGCTGGACAAAGAAATATTACAGTAACTTGGGAATGGTACATTTTGGGCTGTCGTAACTTCAATGGTGTAATATGTGTAATATTGTATTATAACTCGTCTATTTATAAATCGATGTCACGAGATTTTAGAGCTACTTTATTAATGACAGTATATGCCAGTCTCACTTACAATATTAGTTGTGGAGAAAAATGCTCCGAAAAACCTATAAATCTGAGCACTCGACCGGTTACCTGGAAGTCGTGGGTTCGTGCCCCATCAGAGGAATAGTCTTCTCCTGTGTGCTTCTCTTTAGTTATTCAGCGAACCATAATGGCTATCCCAATTAACATTACGTTACTATTGATTTTATTTATTTATGGGCTGATCATAGATCGTTGTATAGGCCTCAGTAGGCCCTTTACAAGGCTAGCCCAGATTCGATGGTAGAAACCTTGTCGTACATGTTAACTAACTGACATATTAAAATCAGCTTAGCCGCCTGTCTTACGCAAAAAGAGAGCAAGGCATTTGACAGAGATGCCACCCATATCTCTCTCAGTGATAACTGGACTATTGAAGGTAGGCCGTCTTATTCTGCTCTATGCTTGACATTCCCCAATGTGGTGAATACCTTATCAAGTGAAGTACAATTGATAGTATCATTATGCACTTATAAAATTTTCCAAAAATCAACTTTTGAACGAATATTTAATAGTCCGTGGACAAAACTTTGCTTAGTTTACGTTATGCAGCAAGAAAGGAAAAAAAATGCGTATTTGCGCATGCGAACTCGCAACCTTTCGCATAAAAAGCCACCCTTTTATCTTCCGCATCGAAGGCGCCAAGGGACCTTCTGACAAGGGACGTGGTGGGGCTGAGATGGTAGCCATTCATACGTGATTTGGACTGGCCCAGGTTCAGCGGTGGAAGCGCGCTCTTCAATACGATAGGTCGCGTGTTCAAATTGCGCAAGCTGAGGATTCTTCTCGCGCTCTCCACAACAGGATATGAACGGGATTTTTGTGCTTGAACATCGAGGAAGATTCGTCGTGGAGTGGTTTATTGCAAAATTTCTTAAGGGTTCAAGAAGGCAATATTGTAAATACGACTGACAGTCACCACCGTGAATAAAATACCACTGAAACCTCGCCTTTCCCACTTTGCCAAAGCAACGCATATCGCAATGACACAGCAGCGGTCCTTTGATTCGACATACAGTATTTTAAACAGGTCTTATACAATACACTGCATAATGTGACTAAATGAAATGTAATAAACTACGTAATTCTATATCGGACGTCCTTATCTCCATATTTGGACGTCATTTCCTTTCACACACCCGTCACCGTGAGAGCGATACAGGAATAAAGAACGTAATTGAGAGAATAAAAAATAATAACCCAAATTAGTTGTGGTGTTTGTTATTGGGTGGTGTTTTAATATCACATCGCTCTCGAAAGTACTAACTAAGGTCGGCCTCGGAAGGGCATCACGTCGACGCTGTATCCAAAATACGAGCGCGTCGGTCCACTGAAGAATATCGGCTGAGTGGTATCAAGGTTGAACGTCTCCACAAACGATCTCAGTATCGCGATGCACAGAACACCCCCCACCGCGGTGCTTAGACTACGCTGCATCCTGGTCGTGCAATATAAAAAAATCTTTATACCGGGAGGTGAGTACTTCATAAAAAATATTCATGTTAGTTACTGAGGTCTTTTGTTTTTGAGATAGGCATTTGTAATAATAATTAGATGTTTTCTAATCTTTTATGGCTTAATTGAAATAATAATGATCGCCAATCTGGGTGAATCACTCCGGTATATTTGAAGAATAAAGAGCGTAACTATAATATCGATGGTGTTTGGTAGTGGTGGTGATGGGAGGTTGGTGCTTGTGCTGGTTCCTGATGGGAGGTTGGCGATTGCGCTGGTTGGTGATGGGAGGTTGGTGATTGTGCTGGTAGGTGATGGGAGGTTGGCGATTGCGCTGGTTGGTGATGGGAGGTTGGTGATTGTGCTGGTTGGTGATGAGAGGTTGGTGATTGTGCTGGTTTTTATGAGAGGTTGCTGACTGCGATGGTTACTGGTGGGAGGTTGGTGATGGTGATGACGCTGTTTAGTGGTTAGTACTGGGTGGCTAGGACGGGAAATGATTGCAGTTGTTAGTGGTGGTTAGTAGTAACTGGTTAAGAGGGTGGTAATTGGTGATGGTCGGTGGTGGATAGAGATAGGTGGTTGGGACGGGTGGTCATCGCGTTGGTTGTGAATCAGCAAAGTAATGTGGGTATCGATTCGTTTTACGGGTACCGGGATCACAATGCGAGAGAGACGCGTGTAAACGCGAAATGAAATTCGAATTTGAATTTTATTCCACCACCGCCACGAACGTCACAGCAGGTACCATTAATTAAGGTTAAATAAAATTACATATATAGCCTCCGAATTCTGCGCCATTAAGCTAGGAACTACAAAGACGATTACATAAAAACCGTATATATGCAAAACAAAATGGCGTCTATTATCAAATAGATTACAATAATCACTCAACGCAACGTTTGCACTCACTTTGCGGTGTCGGTTGGCGTAACCAGATAATTACTTAGAGTGTATATGATTAATAATAACCGGATGTACCTAAATGAACGCTAATTAAACGATATAAAAGATAAAATATACGAAGGAGTTTGTGGATTTTCGTAGGCTACGCCCTATATTAACGTATTACTATTTCGGCGACGTTCACGATTGTCTACTACCGCATAACTTAACCACCGAATACGTCAATTAGGTCTAATGAGTGGTCGTATTAAATCAACCCACTCCTTGTTTAAATTTACCCTGAGCGATACACGACACTGTCACCAGTCTGAGCGCGAATGAGTAATGCCGTGACTAAGCGAACGGCACGTATGTAATATTGGTGTAGGCATATATACAGTAATGTCCGGTACGTGTGTACAACGTAACCAACGCGCCAAGCCCTTGCGATGTCCGTGAGATTAGAAATCATTGCAATTAAACTATGTTGAAGTACTTTTGGAATATAGGTAAAGGCAAAGGCGAGGTTTTGGTGCTACTTGAAGTACTTTTGGAATATAGGTAAAGGCAAAGGCGAGGTTTTGGTGCTACTTGAAGTACTTTTGAAATATAGGTAAAGGCAAAGGCGAGGTTTTGGTGTTACTTTATAATTAAATGTCAGTCGCACGTACAACATTGCCTTGTTACACCCCTAATATATTTTTATAATAAGCCATTACATGACGAATCTTTCTCAATATTCAATCACGAAAATCTTGCTCATTTCCTATTGTGGAAGGCGCGGGAAAAAATTCCCGGTTTGCGCCAGTTCGAACTCCCAACCTCTCGCAAAAAAGGCAACGCTTCTACCCACTGCACCACTGGCGCCAACCAAACATACTCTCGATGGCATATGTTATGTCCTGCTATACGTGCGACCCTTTCTCGAATCTCAGAATCTGCTCGATATTTTATATCTGATATTGTATACCATGGATGGACACATTTCGTAGCGATGTGGCTGTTTATAGCACTGTGGCTATTTGTGGCGATGTGGTTGTTTGTCGTATTGTGACTCTCGCTAGTAATATGACTGTTGGTAGCGATATGGCTTTTGTTACAATATGGCCGTTTGTAGCGATGTGGCTGTCTGCAGCTGTTTTAGCGGTCAGGCAACCATAACCTCAGAAAAATATCTCTCTGGCTGTTTCGAACTCATTTCTCTTTATATTTGACCCAGGATGTAGGTAGTTAAGTCTTACACGACAAGTCACACCCGTGTCCGTTAATAGAGCAGAGACTTAGGAACCAGAATGGAGCGACTCGGATCAGGGGAGTAATATCAGTTGCGTGTCACAAGGGTTAATATTTACGAGGCGTGTGAAAACCTAAGACGTATGCTAGCGCTTTTACACAGCTGACTTCGTAAAAAAGGAGTCCATTTAACAGCCGTTTTAAAGTTCGGTGTACCGTCTTCATGTGCCAATCAAGAGTCCGACATTTTATACCGAACCTGACGATCGCGCCACGCCATTTTTTCTATCAAAGAAACTGACATCGCCCTGGCGCATATTACTGTATTTCCGGTCACGTGTTGTTTAGGAAATTTAACCAGTGGCGACGCACACTGCAACTACATACAAACATATTGACAGTTTTGTATAATAGAGACTATTTATATTGGATTCTATCGAAGGCTCCCCTAGTCTACATGGTTATTGGTATAGCGTAAGGAAATTAACATCCTCTAAAGTATAATAAACAATGTGAAAATGTCATCATAATCATGTTCGTTTTTTGATCTTATTCCAGCTCTCGACTAGATTTCATTTACGATTATCCAACATTTTACTCTTTTTATGGGCGGTAGCAACATAAATGTTTCTCGTGTAGTGAGCATACACTGACTATAGAACACCGATAAATCAAAGCTTCCGGGAATGCTACGATGCAGTATGGTCTCATTTCTTAAAAATATCACGGAAATATTGGTTTCTCATTTGTATATTATTCCCCTTCATGCTCAGATTACTAATTTATTTTCAGTGATTTGTTAGATTCTTTAATAACAGTAACTAGGGGCTACTCAGATTCAAAACGCAAAAAGTTTTTTAACTATGTACTACGCAATAAGACTACAGCGTTCGGTGTTGTGATATTTCGCTTCTCGGATAAATTCACGTGTGAGGAAAATTACACTAGATTCCGGAACTAAAACTACGGTGGATAAAACCCGCTTGAAATTGCGTGGTATGAACACAGCCGAGCATAGTTGTGGGTGTCCAAATATGCCAAGCGTTGTCTATATTTAGTCTCCGTTTACACGACCGGTCTTTGGCAGACAAAGAATCCTTCAACCGAGCAACTGTATGTGAAGCTGGCCAGGGTTGCGTTGAAGAAGGTGATGCACTGGATGTCTCGTTTACATGGAACAAAGTTGTGATCCCAACGGAAGTCGTCGACCACTATCGCACTTCCGTCTCCCCACTTGAGGCCTCCGTCGCGGTAACTTCCACTTGTCCAGTGATACCATTTCCCTATTTTAGAAAATGTAATCCATAATTAAATTACAGTTTTAGAGAAATGTGTCATACGAAATACTACCACACACAGGGGGGAGCATGTAGCTTAAAGCGTTTAAGTTTAATGTCCCTTGTTTGAGCCATGATTTAGCCACAAAACGACATGTGGTTCTCTGGCCACGAGGTCAGAGTAGTCTACGTCGTGAGGTTATGCGAGGACTTTTTAATTTTGGCCGCTCCTTGGAGAGTTTCTGCTGATGTTTACCTCCCCTTTGTCTTGTCATCGCTTTGTTCTTAGTCAAACGTTGTAATAACAAAATTAGAAGAGTGTGAAACATATAGGCTGTCTGTTGGTATTTGGAACGAGTGGCGTGAATGGACGATGGTCAAATGTCCGCTCTGACTCGATGTCTGCGCTACGGTGATTATTTCCTCGCCGTATAAAACGACGCTGACCGTTAATCGTGTTGAGTAAATAGATAAAGATGGGAAGGTATAAGAGGGTCAATGGTGGCCTACACTGGAGAATGGCGGGTAATACCGGCGCATTGTTACATACATACAAACATCATATAGCCAAGAAATAGCAAGGGCGCAATTTAGGGCTAATCCTAGGAATTTGAAATCGACTTATACACAGCATCGACGTGTACGCGATGAAACACAGTAGATACTATAATCAATCGAGTAGTGGTTAGAGAATATAGGAGGGCAGGGGTGGGTTACAATGAGTGTAACATGAGATAACTCTGATTGGGGTAGAAATCGGCTAATGCTGGATGAGAATACTGAAATCGACTGATGCTGAATGAGAATACTGAAATCGGCTCAAGATTGAATCAGTCAGGTGGCTCGATTTTGCCTCTGAGAATCATGAACGAACTGTAGAGTCGTTCAGTACTATTTGTAGTAAAAGTGGCGATTGGGGTAGAAGTAAAAGTTAAAGGCAACGTACGGAGACAAGAATGGCCAACTTTCAGACCAGAGATCACAATCGACCTGATTGCAGATAACATGAGTGTTACCATGGTGACGGACACGTATAGGTGGCCATCATTGTTTGATGTTATTTTTCTTCGTGTAGGTGATAGTATGATTCAAACTAACAGAATCCAGAGTCCAAGGTACGTTTGAGCCAGTCCCACACGATGGTTAGCTCCCTTTGGTTCTTGAACGATATCAATTTTGCCCCTTCACCTTCACAGACCGCCGCGGCATGCTTGGGTGTTTTCAGATCGACCTTGAAACAACAACGACAATTTTCTAAACATTCCTTATGGCTTCTTTTATGACTTGCAAAACTCGACTAGCTAATAACGGAATATCACTGACTATTTACTGTCGTGAAACTTGAAACACGACGTTTCAAGGTATAATACTTCCTTTCAACCAAATCGAACAAATCTCATATAAACTATCAATTGAAATGAATCGAAAATGAAATCAAAATTGTTTTAAATTAAAGCGTACATTGCCTAGTAATCAAACTCCCATTACATGGAAAAACTTTACTCTGTGATGTAATCGTTGATGTGATGTAATCGTTAATGTGATGTAATCGTTAACGTGATGTCATCGTTAATGTGATGTCATCGTTAATGTGATGCAATTGTTAATGTGATGTAATCGTTAATGTGATGTAATCGTTAATGTGATTTGATCGTTAATGTGATGTAATCGTTAATGTGATTTGATCGTTAATGTGATGTAATCGTTGATGTGATGTAATCGTTAATGTGATGTAATCGTTGATGTGATGTAATCGTTGATGTGATGTAATCGTTAATGTGATGTAACCGTTAATGTGATGTAATCTTTTATGTGATGTAATCGTTAATGTGATGTAATCTTTTATGTGATGTAATCGTTAATGCGATGTAATCGTTAATGTGATGTAATCGTTAATGTGATGTAATCGTTAATGTGATGTAATCGTTAATGTGATGTAATCTTTAATGTGATGTCATCGTTAATGTGATGTAATCTTTAATGTGATGTAATCGTTAACGTGATGTAATCGTTAATGTGATGTAATCGTTAATGTGATGTAATCGTTAATGCGATTCAATCGTTAGTGTGATGTAAACGTTAATGTGATGTAATCGTTAATGTGATGTAATCGTTAATGTGATGTAATCGTTAATCTTTTCGTAGACCAAAACAATTGTGTACATGTTCAGTATACGCCTTATGGAGAGCAATCTTAGATAAGAAATGGTGATATTTCAAGTCTTTCAACTGCTTGTTTTGACCTATGGAGTGTACAATCCTGCGTGTATATTGGTGAAGAAAAAATTTTTGTCAGCGATTTTGCTATATTCCTTTCTCTCGAGATGAATTTGTATCGTTATGGATTACCTACTAGAACCATAAAATCGG
This sequence comes from Epimenia babai, assembly GCA_011762755.2. Lineage (NCBI taxonomy): Eukaryota > Metazoa > Mollusca > Solenogastres > Cavibelonia > Epimeniidae > Epimenia > Epimenia babai. Next base: position 3,728 of record WURV02192971.1, on the reverse strand, counting down.
AGAAAACTTTAATAAGTATGTAGCGAAGTAAACGTTTCATGTGATAGGGAGCTAAGTATACTGTTCTTCGGTATTCCCAGTACCCCATCACATGGAACAGCTTCTGGTTTCGTTTACGACTTTATTAGAAATGACTTACATGGTGCTTGTAACACCCGCCGAGTTCAACTATGAGGTCGTACGAGTGTTTGCGGCAAGACTCTTCAGCCTGTTTAAAGGCTATCGGCCACGCCTGGTCCTTCATCAGATAATCATCGCTATCTCGTTTTGCAGAGGGATTTATTGAAGCCGTAGTTGCCATGTTTTTCACGGTAATGTTCTGTTCGTTTGCCAAACTACGGTGATTGACTGACTTGTTATAATGGTCGCTCTGTGTGTATTGTACTTTAGAAAAAGGGGTTGTCGGGAAAACGTCGGTAAGATGGTTAATATTGAGGTCGTTTTTCGCCGGACCGTTACCTCGTATCAGGTCTCTCGACGGTGCATTTGTCGTCGGATTATGGTTTATCGGTGACTTATCATTGTGGCCGTTTTGTGCCGAGTGTTTTTTGGAAGTCCAGGTCGTCGGGTGAACGTTGGTAGGATCGTGAGTATCATAGCCTTTTTCTGATCTGTCCTTAGATACTTTGCTTCCTGTAGGTGCATTCGTCGTATTATGGTTATTCAATTGCTTTTTATCAGAGTTGTTTCTTACAAAGTATTTTGTTGTATTCAAGGTTCTCGGATGTCCGTCGGTGGTACCTTTGATATTGTAAGCGTATTCTGCTTGATTCTTTTCTCGTGTTGGTGCATTCGTCCATGTATGCATTTTGGTATTAGGTTGATTTTCCAACAAAGGTGTCGTGATTTTCTGCGACTCATTTAGTTTGTTATTCGTTCTAATATTAGTTCCTGACGCTGAATTTTTGGTGGTCGTTATACTTTTATTAAAACCAACCTCGTTCTCGCTCATCTCATTTTGCCAGTTTGAATTTGAATGCAATCTCGAATTGAATTGTTCAGTGTCACTCGAAGTCTTCATTGCATACCTGCTCGACGTTCTCACATCGCCTGTTGACGTTCTCACATCGCCGGTTGACGTTCTCACATCGCCTGTTGTATTTGTTCTTATAATCATCGAACCTCGGTCTAATCCAGGCGGCTTATCTATTAGTTGTCCGGTCTTCGAAATTTCACCATCGCTTTCAGTTAATCTCGACAAAATCTTTTCGGTCACCGTGTCACCATCTGTCGTTTCAGATCTGTTTTTATTCAAAGTGACGCCGAATTCTTCGTCGGTTCGATTCGGGATGATGGCGCCTTCATTCTCGGATATGAACCAGTCTGGAAAGAGAAAAAACTTTTTATTCATATCTATTATTATTATCATGTATTTTATCATCTTCATTACCCTCGATACTGTTTATTTTACTCGTTGACATATTTGTACTATGTTCATTATTGACTTTGAGCTAACATTTCCTTCAATGTCTTTTCAATGTTAAATGCCCTTCGGTGTTTTCGCCACCAAAACAGACATCGCTGATCCGTACGTTGTATCAATAACAACACAAGGTTAGTAAGGCTAGTTTGGTAAAAATACCAATGTTTACCTAGAAAAATCACTAATCTTAGTCTATTGCTACGTAGATACATTCACGTTTCGTTTCAGCCCTTTTTAGACATCACAATTCAGTGAATTTTCCCACGAATTTTAAGGTAGAGAAATAAAGAATGATTAGTCTGTCGTAATGTAGGTTACTAAATACTCAACGCACTTTGTAGATTCTTCATGTAGCGTCTGAGGTGCATTTTTATCTGGCGATTCTTTGATTTCAGATCGACGATTTCCATCCTACACGCTTTTGTCTCCTGAATATGTATTTCTCTACGCAGTAATGCCTCTCTAGGCAGGGTCGACGACCTCTTTTGACATTCCAGCAGGTCGTTCTTGACGTCCTCGATCGCGCCGTAAATTTCGGCAAAACGCCGGGTGGCATCTTCGATGTAGGAAGCGAGCGAATCCTCACGTGTAAAAGTTTCCTTGTGCGTGGCAGTCTTGTAATCATCGACAGAATACCCACCACTGTTGCCAACAAGCGCCAAAAGCAGCAGGACCGAATTTATAGGTAGCCCGAGCGCCATTGGAGGTTTCTAGATTGTACGCACATTTGACGCAAACTCTAGAATGATTGTCGAACCACCTCCGCTCCGAGACAGGCGCGGCTGAAATTGATTATGTAACTTTTCCCGTCGCGTCCGCGGAAACAGTACATTACGTAACACCTACCGATATATAGGTAGTTAGTAAATCAAGTTGCGAAATATTGATAATTAAATTAGAGGCTTCATTATTTTGATTAATTCTTGTGTCTGACGTCCTGGGTTGAGAAATTTATCGACCAACTACGGGGTGTCAACGTCTCGGAATGGGACCATTTGTACGGTTGTGTGCCGTGCCTTTCTCCTTTTGCGCACGTTGCGACGAAAACCTCCGAAGAAACGGTCTCACCGGCTGTTGTTTTGTAGGCTACAATTCACGTGCAGCATACGCTCTGCATGCAGACGCAGTGGCCTGTATTGCGCTTTCAACAGTCGCTAGCCTTATCAATACGAATTGATAAAGAGCTACGAGAAAATATTTGTATGTATAAATAATTATCAGTATTCTTTTTTCAAGTTTAATAAAATTAGTATGAAGGAAGAGATTCGATACAGTGTGATATTTTATTAGTGTTGTCTTAAATAAAGATATAAGAAAAATACAGAACAGTTTTTTGGCCGTGTCCCGACTTTCACATCAGAAAAGAATGTCGATTTGAGGATAATTAGATCAAAGAAACCATACACCAGTTGTGTATGACGGTATGCGTCTTGGTAATGGTGCTCCGAAATAAAAGAATCAGCTATAAACACCGAGATGGAATTATGGGGAGATAAAATAAGTCGAGTTGGGGTCCGAGTCAATGACATCACATTGAGTAATATCGTGAAATGATCGGGTAGTCTCCCCTTGTTACCACTGACGAATAAGGTCCGGGAGATTACCTGCCCTTACTTCATGGTTTCGACATTCCACCCGGAAGTGACTTACCGTCTGCGTACTCTATATACCTTTCGTTGTTTAAGGAGATAAAGTGAACAAGAAAAATGCGTACGATACTTTTAGTTTAATTTAACGAAAGGCAGTATTACAAAAAGAGGCAACAAGATATCGGGAAGAAAAAAGATCTCATAACGACTAGCGAGTTAATATTATACCCCGGATGTGTTACCGGATGAATGTAGGCGGCTAGCGCAGTGGTTAAAGCGTTTGACTTTGAATCTGTGTCGGTTAGCTCCTATGTCCTCATCTCATTGTAAATAATCATTGAGCGGAGTGTGTGACATATGTAACCCAAATGTAGACGTTTGGAACCAGTGGCGTGAATGGAAAAGGTCATTTGTCTGCCCAGACTCGGTTGGTTTTTCGGTTAAATAAAATCGCCCCGTGTCATATGAATGCTATAGTCACTTGACTCGTTTCCCTCTTTATTTATGTTTATTGAAGCGTTTTGTCGGCAACAATAATTGAATAACCTGAATATCAACAACGTAAATGCCTAACTGCAAAAAATCACTTCCGGTGGATTGCCAAAATAGCGCCCCCTACCGGAGAAAATATTCCCGGAGGCGTCATTTCTTTCCCTGCTGTGGCAAGGTAAAGCTGCATTTTCATTGCTCGAGAGATATCACGTGGTATTGGATGC
>WURV02192960.1:0-12249 GCA_011762755.2 Epimenia babai | reverse complement strand
CTGAGTTTTAAAATGGCGGCGATTCTTGTTTACAGGAAGTAATATCATGTGACCGCTATCAGTCACGCTATTCGCCCCAGAAGTTATGTCAATCAAGGCTGAAGAAAGGTCCATTAAATATGTTCATATTACAACACCTTGCTTCTCTATTATAAAAATTTCTGCTATTCGATATCAAGGCATAATAACATATTAATCAGGCGACTTCCACACACGACTTCCCTTCTGGCTATCGCGATCTCGAATTCGATACGACCGCAACAGTCGTCCACTACGTGAATTAACTTAATATTCAATATCAATGATAGTCGTCTATTAATGAAATTAATGGTGGTGATGAGATAAATAGCAATGTGATTGGTGCTTTCAGATTTTCACAGACGAGTCACTCTTTTCTCTCATCTATCAGGTCGCTCTTCTTATCTTCGCCATTTCTTTGATTTTTCTTTATTTTCCCCAATTCGTTAGACTGGGTAACGAATATTATTTTATGGTGTCTGATAAATATCTCTATTATCCACCACTGTGGATCGATTGTATACTAAGCGAACCTTTCTCAAACTAACAAAATAACATTCACTTTTGCGAGTGTAACTATCGCAGTTCCACAACGTTTCAGAATATGATGTGGCAATTTAATGGTTGTTTATGATAAAATAACACATAGCCTAATTATGTTTATTGTGGTAGGCTATATGACGTTATAAATGTCTATAATCCTTGTGCCTTCATGCTAATTAAATCTGGATTATCCTACGTAGGTTAGCCCAAATCATTTCATTAAAGCTTAAAGTTCATATAAATAAAGAAAAACAAACCAGCGCGCGTTACATAAAGGGCAAGATATCGGACAAAATAAATCAACACAACATTCAATCTCCACCTCCTCATTGTACAGGTGTGATAAAGTATACTAGAGGTCCTTCTATGTTGGGTTGGTAAATTTATTTTTGCTAACGTAGATCGTATTTTCGTCTGAATACGTAACGTCATTCGCGATGGAGAAACTGGTGGGAAAATTAATAGGAGTTATAACCATTGTAAGTAGAGGGCCCTTTTATTAGGAGGGGTGGTGAAAGACAGATCAACATATGACGTTTAGTTGGCAATAAAGGGGAGGTAAATAGACAAATTAACGCGGCGCACGTCCGAATAGTTTCCCCTGTATTGTACAATCATGTCGGTGTTGCCCGCGAAAAAATCGCTTGGGAGCCGGTCTATGCTGTATATAAAAAGGAATATAAATATTCAACTCAGCTAAATACTTAACTCCTTAAATGAGACATAAATTTATCACGCTGATATCAAGGATAGAGCGAAAAGTTCTTTAAAAGGCATAGATAGCCATTTCAGCATTAACACATTAACATGTGTAAACGCGCGTCATTATATGATCTGGATATTTCATCTTTTGTCTTTCAGTGTTAATTAGCTGGCGTAGTGGTTAGAGCATTTGACTTTGAATCCAGGGGTCCCTGATTTAATTCCCACTCTAACTAATATACTAACGGTGGCATTTTTCGGGGTGAAAGCGCCTTCAACCCCATTCATTGCATTTTATTTCCTGTGGGGGTCTGGGGACCCCTTGCAGTGTGGTTCTGTTAGGGCTTTTTCCCTCTAACGTTTGTTGTGCTTCTGATGCTCTATATGTGCTCTTTATATCGCTTACCTCCCTGCTATGTCGTTCTCCCATAGTAAATATCTATTGACCTTCCATAGACTTAGCGGAGTGTGCGACATATGCAGCTCGTATTTAGACATTTGGAACTGGTGGCGGAAAAAGGTCAATTGTCTGACTTGGTGGGTTTTTCACATTAGGTGTTTTCCCCCACCCCTTATATAAGTGAGACTAATCAAATTGTTAACCACAGAGGCTAGCCTTGTAAAGGGCCATGAATGAAATTCGCTTAAACAACGATTAACTCAGTAATCCGCCTATAAATGAAAAAATCAGAGTTAATTACTTAAAAATCAGTTACACGTCCTTTGCGTTCCCAGTCTCCATAACGCGTTGGTTCTGGTCCACTAGGACCACCTATTTCTCCAGTTTCCGGATGAATACCTCCTGGATGTCTTTTCAGTGGCTCTTGCTCAAGATATGTATTTCTTAAATTAGGGTCATCGACTGTGTTTGGGTCAATCTTTTCTTTGTATGTTTTATTAGGCGGCGGGGAGACTTTTTCTGGAGCCCTATCGCCACATAACGTTTTGAAAGTACTGATGCAGGGGCAATGAATCGGTGACATGAGGCGCGCGGACAGGACTAGTTTCGATAGTCTCCCCTGCATTGTGTTTCTGTAAAAAAAGTTCAGCATTTTTCACACTCTTGAAAATGTAATTTGGAAATATAAAACGAATATTGGGTATTATCGTTTGTAGTACGGAAGGTTGAGATGCCAAAATGACAGAAAATTATAAAATCAATCATAATTGTTTAATTGTGTTAATGTTATGCAATGAATAATAAAACTATTAAAAGTCGTCACCGTATCACTATCATTACGTAAAATAATTGATAATAAACGAACCAAAGAGAAGTGCTTTCAGGCTAAACTAAATAGACTTTGACGAAGGTATTCGAGCTTAAATACCGATATGTGAAACGTCAATTTTCATTAATTTATCAAACTATAATTATACACTTTTAGTACATCGCGTAAATTCACGATGGAGGTTCACGGCACCCATGATCGCCATCTTTACAGTATATACCAATGTTACCGACCAGTAAAGTAAAGGTTTTATCTCGGGATTTACTTCTGATAGCGCCGGAGCCACTTTCAGTATTTTTTTACTTCGTAGAGTTATGTATTTTAGATGTTATCACTATGTATTTTCGACATATATTAAATTAGTCTGGTTGCAAAGTTGAAATGGCCGCTTCAACATTTTAGCTAATAAATAATGAAAAATTTTGTTTCACTAATACATTCTTCAAGATTTCATTCAGTGAATGAATATACACGCGATGGCTGTAGCCAAAGATCTATTAAATTATACATATACAATGAAAATGTTGTGAATTGAGTTATTCACTCACATATTTGACCTATTGAGTAAAAGGCCGTTCGTTATATGAGTCAACGCATTTATTATTCGAAACTGCAGGTGTTAATCGTCCTTGACCCACTTTAGATAGTAAACTAAACTTACTTTACGGGACGACACACACTGACGCAGACGAGGGTTGTAGCGGATTTATTCGAAAGAAAAACCCCGAAAAGTTAGAAATTATTATCGGGACGTACTTGTTTTTTGTGGATGAACGATTTTACCGGAACTTATTTGTATTGATGTTTTGGTATGTAAAATAGGCGGTGTTATCTTTCTTTGTGTGATACTGTGAACTGGAATGTTTGAAGTTGTTCACATTTTTTAAATTAAGTTGAAATTACTTGTTAAGTCGTAAAACTGGTGGTAGTACTAATAGTGTAACTATAAAGTACTAAAGTCCCATATGAGTATTGTTGAAATTATAATAGATATCATAAACGCCCAATAACTAATAATTGTTACTCAATACGTAATATTGTTGAAATAATATGATCACATATAAGACATCATTATCTCCCCTTTTATTTTTCAAAATAGGTAAAGCATAGCACCTGCTGAAGTATAGCGTTTATGAGACAGCTTGTAATAATGGTGTGTATAAAAGGTGTTGCCCTATATCCTAAACTATGTTATAAGACTAGCATGGCTACCTACCCCTATACTCGCAATTTTCCAAACTACAGCCTACACACCTGTTACCATGTGGAATTGTTGAACGGTCTAGATACAGGTCATATTATGGAAAGTATTTAAAATTTTCTAGCAGAAACTGTGTATATTTCACAATCACTATATTGTTACATTGCTGCTTGCTTTCCGCTGTGTATTATATTATTGTATGTCAGATATGATATGATTGGAGCTACTTTGTCCATTTGAGTGCCAAAAACTATCAAATTTATTATGACACAAATAATTGTAAAGGGTAATGAAGGGGGCAGCTGGCGTAGTGGTTAGAGCATTTGACCTTGAATCCAGGGGTCCCTGGTTCAAATCCTGCTCTGACCAGTATATTAACCATGGCATTTTTCAGGCTGAAAATGCCTTAAACCCCATTGCCCATGGGGGTCTGGGTAGCCCTTGCAGTGTGGTTCAGTTGGGGCTTTTTCCCTCTGACGTTTGCTGTGCTCCAGATGCTCTATATGTGTTGTCTATGTCGCTTACCTCCCCGCTATGTCGTCATCTCATTGTAAATAAACATGGACCTATCATAGACTTAGCGGAGTGTGCGACATCTGTAGTTCATATGTGGACATTTAGAACCAGTGGCGGCAATGGAAAAAGTCAATTGTCTGCCAAGACTCTGTGGGTTTTTCACATTTGGTGTTTTTTTCCCTCACCCTATATAAGTGAAGCTGATCAGATTGTCATGTTAACAACATTAATAGGGTAGCATTGTAAAGGGCCACGATGGCCTATCACAACGATTACTTCAGTAATAAGCCTATAAAAACATACATACATACATAGGGTAATGAATAGGCATAAGACAACGTGCGTCCTCATTGGTTCTCAGCCTAGCTAATTTATGCGTTTCACTTGGCCATTCCCCTGCCCATATAGTTAGATCCTGGGGTTGGATAGGACTTTACTTGTCTAAACATGCTCATCTTACATGTGTAATCAACATTGAATGCAGTGAGATAGATGAAAGAGCGTATAATATATTTGAAAAAAGAATCTATATATTGGTGAAAATATTCAAGACCTTATGTTTGAATTGTCAAAAACTCCCCACAATAGCAAATATACAAGCTGAATGATCAGTTGATGTCTATCTAATCAGAAGTAAATGCTAGAGATTGATGGAATTACTGAAGAACTATTCCATGTTATGTACCTCAACCAATTAATAGGTTGTAAAATTTTAAAGTATCATGTATAATAAATAATGTTATAATTAATGGAGATCTTGTATATAACAAGATGTGTTGCCACAATTAAAGCATTCCCATTACCCTCAGTATTGAAGCATGTTGTAGAGTAGTGGCCAGGCCTTTGCATAATTATTAGCTAGGCTGAAAGCCAACGAAAAGGTATGTTGTTTTAAGCCTATTCATATACCCATTGACTAATCAGAAATGGGGGCATAATTGCGAGGGGGTGTAGTTGTATATCATGTGTGAACCTAGCAGTGTAAATCTAGCCAGCGGTGTAAATCTAGCCAGCTGTGTAAATCTAGCCAGAGATGTAAATCTAGCCAGAGATGTAAATCTAGCCAGAGATGTAAATCTAGCCAGCGGTGTAAATCTAGCCAGCGGTGTAAATCTAGCCAGCGGTGTAAATCTAGCCAGCGGTGTAAATCTAGCCAGCGGTATAAATCTAGCCAGCGGTGTAAATATAGCCAGCGGTGTAAATCTAGCCAGCGGTGTAAATCCAGCCAAAGATATAAATCTAGCCAGCCATGTGAATCTAGCCAGCGGTGTAAATCTAGCCAGTGGTTGCATTATTATGATTTCACCACTATCTGTTATAAAGTTATACGGCTGTATATAGCAAAATTATAAATTACAGTCTAAGCTAGTTATGCCGTGCTGATAATTAGATAATAGACTACAAAGTGTACGTTGTTTATAGCCTATTTTGTGCAGGGTTAAAATAATAATAATAATTATAATAAAGCTTTATTTAGAGTGCCGTATTATCCCTTGGTCAATAATGACAAGATGATGTCTACGACACAAAATAGATATATTAATTAGTATTTATAGTAACTTTAATACTTCATTGGCTATAGAATGGTTGATATATTCGGGGGTATTCAGCATAAAAGACCAAAGACCAATAGTCCAGTGTTATAGTACGCAATAATCACTAGTGAATATAAGCATGAAGTATGTCCCATTAACTCTTTTATTACCAGGGTAGCGCTGAATACATGTAGTGTATATTATACAAGGAGTATATGGGTTAATAGGCTGTTATCTACTGTATTGTCAGCTACTGCGATCTCATAAAGACACTTAAGGAAACTTGCATCAACATTTTTCTCTTTTATACCCATTCACGTCAACATTCCATAACTAACTAGTCGACTAAGTACGTGCGATAGACAAAGTTTAGTAAAATTCATCCTTCAAGCAAACACTGCAATATTAACCGAATTGTTACGCATACCTGTAGTAAGTGTGTCATTAATGTCACTCTACATAGGTATTGTCCACAATACATGCATTTAACGATTTAGTGTAATAGTGTACTAGTGTTCAACTATTTATTGATAGATGGCATATACGGTATTTAATTTTGAGTACATTCCTTACATGAGTAAGGATATTAATAATTTGATATACTGATAAATTACAATTGCAATTACAATTGTAATTATAAACTTATGACCCAATCAAATATATATATTGTAACTGTAAACTTATGACCCAATCAAAGATAACTTACAATTGTAATTGTAACATTTCGACCCAATCAAAAATCACTAGTCTATGGGCATGCACTATGCTGATTGCGGTCAGACAGAAGAAGTACACTAACGAGAATTACATATAATTTGTTGTGATGGTAATTGGGGTAGCCAATGTTGTTCTATGAATAGCTGGAGAGAAATGCACAGAAAAAACCTACAGCTCTGATGGGACTAAAGACATTTAACTTTAGCCCTCACCGATTCACGAATGTTTGAATCCTGTCTCTATCTCACCGATTCACGAATGTTTGAATCCTGTCTCTATTTCACCGATTCACGAATGTTTGAATCCTGTCTATCTCACTGACATGTGTTGTTTACAGCCTGTTTACAGTCGCTGCCAGTCACAGCTTGGTATAATATCGTGTCGATTATAGATAATTGTACTCGATCCACACTGCTGTGTATGTACGTATGTTATTTAGACTGCCGCGAACATACTTGGTCATATGATGGTACGAATTACACAGGGATCCCTCACATCAAAACATGTCTGAACGAGGTAAGTCAGAGTGGAAATGTCACACGGCTGCTACATCGAAGAATTTCGATTAGCTTTGTTAATTTCATCCATTAATGACTAGTATTAATTATTGTATATTTCTATCATGATTGAATTCGTAGTTCACGAGTGATACGCTGATAGATGGTTTATTGATCTTTGTTAATTAAGTTAATTGTATAAAGCAATGCCACCATGTAAATATTAACATGATGCAGCAACCATCAGAATGCTGTTTCAGGTAGCACTAACATTTTGCACCAGCAGTTGCAATGCCAGTGTACATTTTCCTAACATCACGCATTAAAAATGTCGCGCTTTTTTTAGATGTGGCTAACATTCCGCATCAACAGTTGCAATGCGATATTTCTAACGTGCATCCGAAATAAAATGCCATTTAAAGATATTGCTAACTTCCTGCATGTATTATTTCCATGCTCATGGGAGATAATTCTAACTTTCTGCATGACTAATTGCATACTATTGCAGATAACGCAAACTTGATGTGCCAGCCAATTGAGTCACCAGCATACGTAAGCCGTTACGCATCTATATTTGGATCGTCCATTTTATTTGCCCATGGCCTAGGTTATTTACCCTTTCTGCCCAAGCTGCACAATGCATGAAATTAATAAAAATTTGTGGCCCATACACGCTTATGGAAATGAATGTCTTCAATAAATCACCATGATTCTACTCTTTGCATAATTATTAGCTCAAAGTGGCAAATGATCCGTCACGCGTCCGTCCATCCATCCGTTCGTTTATGCATCACTGGCATGAGAATGAGGCTATCTGTAGCGCATATATCCATGTCTATGCCTTGTTAAAGAGAGCAGCAAAAATGTGTCGTGGGCCTTGTCTTTAATTGCTATATCTACATTATATATAAGTTATTTTATAATGCAATAATACGTAAATCTATATATACGATATATATGTATCACTGGCTGTTTTTTAATGTAGTAAAAATAGTAACTGACCCTGACCGACGTATGTAACGTATTTCATCAATTCAGCCTTGGGCCACACTCTTGACAGAAACACACCTGCTTTACATAAATGCACACCTGAATATCAAATACCTGCGAGCCAATCGTTAATCTACTTAAAATGCCTATTATCTATATGAAGCTATATACGTATGTTGATGGGACATATAAGCTACTGCTGGAGACTCTTAAATTCTGCTTATAATAATTATTGTGTACGATAGCTATTTAGCGCATGAACAATACCTTCCGCTCTAATACATTACTTAAACAAGACGATAATTCATCTTCTTATCGGAGGTCGGGGGTCAATGTCTTGATGGAGGTCGGCACAAAAAGTCTGTCTGCTTATAAGCAGTTTGTACCCCACGAACCTTTCCATTTAGAGTCGACCTCTATCCACACAGTTGTCGATTCCACATAATTATCGATACTCAGGAAATCATAAAAGACGACCGATATTGCGATATTATTGCATGTCCTCGACTTGATGCTCCTGTATATCACGCAGTTTATTGTTTATTTTAGGCATTCACTAGTTAGTTCAACAGTACTTTATTAATTTACCGTGAATCAACACTTTCAAAGTTTCTGTTTTTCACTAATTCTTCATATCGATGGCGACTTTGCCTGCATAAGATATCCTTTTTTCGGTATTTTTTCTACTTTCCACCGTATTATTCAACATTGTTATCCATTTCATGCTCACTGTAAATGTACATAGTTGTATCTAACAACTACAGGTTGTATTACCTGTATACTGTTAGATGTTAATTTTATGTAGTTTTAGTAATTACATTATAGTCCTAGAGCATTAGGCTATTGTTTTATGTGAAGTGTATTTGACAGCTGTACTAATAACTACACTTTAAACAAATTACCGGATTATTTCATTTCATTTCATCGTGGTATCTATAAGAAGTTAGCAGGGAACTATTGGATGTGAAGCCACATGCCACCTCCATTGATTCAGTAAATTGCAGATTGCGCTTTTGAAAAGATAGATCCATAGTTGACCCTGATGACCACATGTGTCCCCGTTAATTAAGGCGAAGTAAAAAGTAAACTGTCATAAAGATACTGCACTTTACAGCAGATAGCAAAGTTTGCTAAATGATGGTTAACAACAAATTATAGAACAGGCGTTACATGAGGCATTTGGCCAATGGCTGATGTAATGTGTATATATAAAACAGCTTCAATCAAATACATTTCAATTCTATTTTATGTTTTGAGTATTGACAGAATTTTCCTCTTTGAAATTGGAACAGAATTCATTCCCCAGCATATCAACCAGACTTATTTTCTGAGACCACAAAAAATGAAATTCGGACATATGTTAGTACATTCTGTTAAAATGTATTTTTAGCGTCGGCTATTTAGACTGATGATTCGACATTTGTCGGTGTTTTTGACATGCATTTATGTGGCTGCGATAGGGCGGTGGTGCGCTCACCTTATCTCTGCCCGACGGGAGTGCCTGGGACCCGCACAGCTTGTATTACATTTACACGGAGGGCAGTTCGCAATGCCACGCCTGTACTACGGAAGTCGTAAATGGCACGACCTTACTCTCTCGCATCCCAGGTGTGTGACTCGAAACAGGAAGTAGCCCGCATTATGTCGACGGTTAGAGAAAAAAAAATATAATACCGCTAGCTTTTGCGTTGGCGGAAGGCTGCTGAAAATTTGGTGGGAGTGAATCGATATTGGGACGGGGTAGGGGGTTAGAAGCAATCAATTCTTCCCGAAGTTACGCGGAGGCTATTATTTGAGAGTGTCGATCCAACGGGACAATGGGGGAAGGGGGTATGCTCGAATATTTGCCCAGGGTTATGTAGGCAGTGGGTGGAAGCGTTCTCGCTCGGGGGGCATAATATAGCCCGGCGCAACTCTGCCGATTATTACAATCCGTACAGATTGACCGTGCGCGATCATCGCGATGGGGACACGGGCGAAACGCGCGGGTGTTCGAGGTCTAATCTGTCGCGCTCGTTATTAATAGAATCGATCGAGTTTGTTTACATGCGCCGCGCACGAACGTTATGAATTATTTATCATCGACGACGTCCGAGCGCGTTCGTCGCGATTTCGCGGAATTATCGAACGGCGATTCGGCGATAATTAATCCGCGCGTCGCTTCATTTATGTCGCATAATCGATCGACGAGCGCGTCCGCGACGATAATTGAAGCGTTTGCGATCGTTATCTCCCCTTTTAAGACTTTGATGAGCGTGGATGAGCGGGTATCTCGTGTTTCTCGCGTGTCTGTTGTATCTTTTGTATCTCGTGTACGTCGTATCAGTTATCCGTCGTATTGTCCTTCTGGCCACATCCGTGATTGTCCACGTCGCTATTCGTTGTGTGTTTAAAGTTGATTGGACGGACGAACCAGTGGGGACAGGCCTTGCCTTAAGCGATCTTCTCGTAATTGCTTCTATTGGTCCTTGTTCGCTTTCTGAGCGTGCGAGAACTTCATTTCAGAACGCGTTGCCGTTTCTGCCAATATTTTAATGGTCACCCATTTCCTTTTCTTTCTTTTCTTTTCAAGGACGACATTACTCATTTCTCTGTTATTCCTTTCACTTGTTGCCATTTTTACCACTCAACCTGGGAGTCTGTTGTTCTATGGGGGGGGGGGGTTACGGTTAGCCTAGTGGTTAGAGCGTTCAACTTGGAATCAAGAGGACCTTGGTTCAATTCCCGCTTAAAGCAGTGTACTACCTGTGGTGTTTTTCGGGCAGAAAGTGCCTTGAATCCCACAGGGGTCAGGGTAGCCTTGCAGTGTGGTTCTGTGAGGGCTTTTTGTCTCCGATGTAGCCGTGTTTCAGACGCTCTATGGATGGTCTCTATGTCGCTTATCTCCCCGCTATGTCGTCATCTCATTGTAAATAACCATTAACTATCACAGACTTAGCGGAGTGTGCGACATATGTTGCCTGTCTGTAGACGTTTTGAATCGGTGGCGTGAATGGAAGGTCAATTGTCTGCCCAGACTAGGTGTATTTTTACAGTAGGTGTTGTTTCCCACCCCTTATAACTGAGGCTAATCCGTTTGCCATGTTAACCACATTAATAGGCTAGCAATGTAAAGGGCCATGAATGGTCCACACAACAATAACTGTACTTTTGTAATCGGCCTGTTGCTAACTAACTACTCTTGTTCTAGTGATATTAATAGATTTTTATTTAATTTACTCACTCTTATTCTAATGATATTAATAAATTTATATGTCTTCACTTCCTGTTTTTTTAGCGATATTAATAGATTTTTAACTCCTATTCTAATGATATTAATAGAGTTATATTTTATAAATTTTCTCACTCATTCCTGCGATATTTGAATTGAGAAACCCTCAACATATCACTCACTCGCCCCTTTACGTCTTGCATATTGTTGTAAAAAGTCGCAAATACGCCGTCATTTTGATCATGACTGGAATTACATAGAGCAATAACGAATAAACTGGTCACTGGTTACTATATTACTATATAATGACAAGCACTACAGCAGACAGCGACATAAATACAGGAAGTCCTCGGTTTACGACGGTCGTGACCTACGACGTTTCATGGTTACGACGCACCCCATAAGAAATATAAAATAAAATATTAAATTAAATTAAAATATAAAAGAACATCAAAACGCTTTTTTGTCTTAAACTGTTTAGCGTCGTAAGAAACGTAACAATTGCGAACTAGTTCGTAGCGCGCAGCGGGTGAATACGTTGTACGGTGGTGCTAAGTGAGGAAGACGGCGTCACTTAGTTTTAGTACTAATTGTGGTAGCCGTGTGAGTCAGTTCAAATACTTAGTTTCAGTTTCAGTGTTACGCAATTTTGGTTGCGTTTGGCCATTCTTTCTCTCACATGTTTGATCGTTTTTGTGAACTTTTTGCCCTTCGTTATGGCTCCAAAACGTAATACTGTACAATACTTTACAGTACTGGGCGTTTAGAGTACTTTATTCATAAGCCTTCTGTTTCCCCTCTGTCTACTCTCCTCGTCTATTACCCTCGGCGTAAACTCCCGATAGGTCGGATCACTACAGTACATTCTACCAACTTTCAGTTGTTCCTTCAAGAGGCCCTAACATGGACGACTAGTTTTCATGACTTAAGATGGCACACGCCGCTCGCTTGATTCATATATCATATCGTGGCACCAACTAGTTAGTACCAGTAGCTCCTCAACTTAAGATGGTACACGCCGCTCGCTTGATTCATATATCATATCGTGGCACCAACTAGTTAGTACCAGTAGCTCCTCAACTTAAGATGG
>WURV02192959.1:0-27935 GCA_011762755.2 Epimenia babai | reverse complement strand
ACGTTGGAAATGCTCGACGTCGGCTTCGACCCGAAACTTCATACGGGGAAAAGTCAGGGCTTGGCTTAACAGTTATGGGCCGAGACCCGGCAACACAGAAAATCACGTCGACACGAGAGTAGGAAATTTGCCTGCAACCCGTTCTCCTCGCAAAGTTTTCTGGCAAAGCCCAAGATGGATTTCCAAGCCACAGCAAAGCCGTAAATCCAGAACTCTAAATTCTGTCTGTTCCGGGATTGGGTCTATTGTCGCCGACTCTTCTTGCATGATTCCCCATTTGTAGAAATCGGTTGCCAAGGATTGATCAGAGGGATTCCACATTCCTCAAAATCTTTCGTATTCTGTGTCGCAATTGAAGCTTGAAGATTTTTGGCAATCGAAGCAATGATAAGATCGACGGGATCGACGGATAACCCTACTTGCTCCCGCGCTGTAGCCAGACCTCCATACAAATACGCCGCCTCTTCATCAAATGGGAAAATACGTCGGCTGAATCCTTTTTTGATAAATTCTTTGAAGGACTGCTCAAGCCTTTGACGACGCTTGCCTTTCGGCAACAGCTCGATTCCCCGAAGAATTTCAGCAATGGCAATGACAGTCAGTGCTAAACTCTTCGTCTCAACACTCTGGATCCATGAGGCAACTTTAGAGTCAGGCTCCTCACGCATGAGTTCAGCTATCACATTGGTATCGAGGATGATCATGTGGAAAAGTGGTTCGAACCTCGATGGGAACCTCGCTTAGGCAAATCAAGATCTACTCCACCTTGGGAACCGAAATAGCCTTGAGCAAGCTCCAAGATGTTAGTCTTTTTCTCTGACTCAAGACCTGAAGCCTCTTCAAGAATTTTCCTCACATAGGTTTCAAGAGAGACCCCACTCTTGGCAGCTAGCACACGCAAGCTTTCTTTTGATTGGTCGGATAAATTACGAATGGTAATACTGCCCATCAGGAACCTCCCTAATATGATTTCATCATAATCAATGATATCATTGATGTCAATTTTTGAACCTAGAGTTCTCACGCCCTTAAAAGCTAGATCCCAGCGGCAGGATTCTTGGGGTAACCTTTATTCCCTTGCCTCGGCGATTTTATCTAGGCTATGGTGCCTTCGGATTATCTTTCGAACTTCTACGGCATTGTAATGAGCAATCTATGATTCTTGCTGGCGACATTGGCGGAACAAAAATCAATTTAGCCCTCTATGAATGGGATAAAGAACGGGTGGAACCTATCCGCGACGATACGGTGTGGACGGCCGATTACGAATCCTTTGAAGAAGTTCTCACGGAATTTCTTGAGGACACCACAGATACAGAAGTTGATTCGGACGAACTGCCAGAAGAGGATAACGATTCCTCAATGAAACCGCCTTCCGCCAAAAGCCCATTAACCGCCGCCTGTTTTGGGGTACCCGGACCGGTCTTGAACAATACCTGTCAAACGACCAATATTCCATGGACGATTGAAGGCCACAAACTGGCCGAGTTTCTAAAAATTCCTCAGGTCCGATTATTGAATGATTTGGAAGCTACGGCCTATGGCCTTCCCCTCCTGCAACCAGACGAAATTGAGGATCTCAATCCTGATGCTCCATCTCCACCACCTGATGGCACGCGAGCCCTCCTAGCAGCAGGAACAGGGTTGGGAGAATCGTTGATTGTGTGGACAGGCAAAGACTACCAGATTTGTCCCTCAGAAGGAGGTCATACGGACTTTGCGCCCAACAATGACTTGGAAATCGAATTATTGCGATATTTGCGTATGAGTTATTTGCATGTCAGTTATGAACGAGTGCTTTCGGGGCCTGGTCTGCACCTGATTTATCAATTCCTACGGGATACTCAGAAAAACGAACCAACCTGGTTTTCCGAGAAACTCCCCACGGGGGACCCCGCCACCTTAATAGCGGAGGCTGGACTCCAGGGCAAACCGGATATTTGCAAAAATGCGCTCCAACTGTTTGTGTCCATCTATGGAGCCGAAGCCGGAAATATGGCATTGAAGGCGCTCGCGATGGGAGGCGTATATATCGGCGGAGGCATTGCGCCAAAAATTCTTCCAGCCCTTCAGGATGGAATTTTCATGAAATCGTTTTTGGCCAAGGGCCGCTATAAGCGCGTGCTCGGCAAAGTTCCCGTTCGCGTTATCCTCAACCCTCATACCGCACTTTTGGGTGCCGCGTCGGTTGCAGCTGGCATAGCAGCCTAACGAGATCCGCCCGTGTCCTCCTCACCAGCTTCTCTCACACCCAATCAACACAAAGTTCAGGCCGGCCAGAAAGCTGTTGAGTATGTTCAGGATGGGCAAACTCTGGGATTAGGCACAGGTTCAACTGTCCATTATTTTCTCACAGCCTTGGGCCTGCGAGTACAAGACGGCCTTCGAATTCGTGGGGTGCCCACGTCTCAGACCACGGCAACCTATGCCAGGCAACTTGGCATTCCCTTATTGGACAACGATGAGCTTTGGGATATCGATGTGGCCATTGATGGGGCGGATCAGGTTGACCCGCAACTCAATCTCATCAAAGGGGGCGGCGGGGCCTTGCTTCGAGAAAAAATCGTGGCCCGTGCGGCCCGACAATTCATTGTCATTGTGGATGAGGCCAAACAACGGCCGCATCTGGGGTTACCGTTTCCTTTACCTGTAGAGATTCTTTCCTTCGGCTGGCGCACCACCCAACGACATTTAGAGAAGATTGGCTGGCCGGCACCTCGACGCGAACAAGCAGGACAGCCCTTTATCACCGACAATGGTCATTATATTGTTGATGTGCAGATCCCAATCATTGCTGATCCCACTTCTCTCGAAACCACCCTTCTGCAAGTTCCAGGCGTGGTGGAATGCGGCCTTTTTGTTCAAATGGCTTCCCTCGTCATTACCGGAACCGATCAGGGAGTGCGCCTTGATCAAGCCCCCAATATACCTAAGCCCTAATCAGTAGCATTGTCTTTCGTACCATCCATACAACGTATTCCACGCACATGCATGAGGATGATAAGATATAATGACATGTGCTTATTGGAGAAAAATCCCCTTGTCTAAGACTTGGGAAACGCATCGCAATAACCGAGATTGACAGTACAAGGAGTCGTTCATGAGAGAATTTATCATATCAGAAAAACGGGTACAGAAACATATAGGGCTGTGGACCAGCCGGCTGTTCCTCTTGGGATTGCTCGGACTCACACAAATCCAATGTTCAGAAGCGCCCTCTCAAAACTCGTCCGTAGGGACGCTGTCGGGTAATGTCACAAAGGCAGCTCCCCAAACAGCAGTGGCTCTTGCCTCCGATGCCCCCCCCGTTGTCAAAGTCTCCACCCCACTCCTAGCATCGAATGAAACATTCATTAAAGTAGCCAAAGATGCGATGGCATCAGTTGTCAACATTTCCGCGACTAAACGCAACACGGTGCAGGGCCAGAATAATCCTTTCCTTGACGATCCATTTTTCCGTCGATTTTTTGGGGAAGAGTTTGAGCGCCGGTTTAAGCAGCCTCAGAAACGGCAGGAACAAGGTCTGGGGTCCGGCGTCATCGTTTCCGATGACGGATACATCGTGACCAATAATCATGTGGTAGAACAAGCGGACGAACTGATAGTGTTGTTAGGGGATAAACGAAAGTTCCCGGCTAAACTCATCGGGACCGATCCCAAAACTGATTTAGCGGTCATCAAAATTGAAGCCGCCGGATTGCCTACGTTGCCCTGGGGCAATTCCACCACCTTAGAAGTCGGCGAGCTGGTCTTGGCAGTGGGCAACCCTTTTGGGCTGAACCAAACTGTGACGATGGGCATCATTAGTGCCGTTGGCCGAGCCAATGTTGGCATTGTCGATTATGAAAATTTCATTCAAACCGATGCGGCTATTAACCCCGGCAATTCAGGTGGCGCCTTGGTCAACTTACAAGGACACCTTATCGGCATTAATACGGCGATCTTTTCTCGAACCGGGGGCTACATGGGCATTGGCTTTGCCATCCCAAGTCAGATGGTCAAACACGTGATGCAGAGTCTTATTGGCCATGGGAAAGTCATTCGAGGCTGGTTGGGCGTGTCCATTCAAAACCTATCTGAAGACCTTGCCAAACAATTTGATGCACCGGATACGAAAGGCGCCTTGGTGGGCGATGTCTTTAGTACTAGCCCCGCCGGCTTGGCTGGGCTCCAACGCGGCGATATCATCCGAACCTACAACGAAGTTCAGGTCAAAAATCCTACTCACCTTCGCACTCTGGTTGCCGAGACCGTTCCTAATACATCCGTGCCTTTGACGGTCTTCCGCAATGGCAAAGAAGTAAGCCTCTCCGTCTCCATTGGAGAAATGCCCAAAGATGTGGCATCATTGGCCAAAGCCACCCCGGGCTCCATACAAGGCAACCATGCCTTAACCGGCCTTTCTGTTGAACCTGTCAAACCCGGGCAAACCCCTGAAGGGCAAGGGGTTGTGGTGACACAGGTAAAAGCCGATTCCCCAGCCGAACGTGCGGGTATCCGTGCAGGTGATATTCTAGTGGAAGTCAATCGTCAAACGATTCGTTCTGTGAAAGACTTTGAGCAATTGGCACACAATCTTGATGCCAAAGCCTCTGTCCTAGCTCTCATACAACGAGGCAAAGGAACGATCTTCCTCACGATCAAACCGTGATACTCATAATTTTGTTGAGTACAGATCCATCATACTGACCATGAAGAACAAGCCGTTGTCTTATAAGACATCATGGTCTCTGAAGAGGTTGGGTGTCATCTCGATATTCAGCATATGTGTGTTTTTCCAATCAGCAGGTCTGCCCCTGCTCGGGGCTTCATCGTCCTATAACATTGATATCGACACACAGCCACCGTTTTTTTCTCCCAACCAACTTACCGTTTCTGTAGGAACCACCCTTACCTGGAAAAACCGGACACAAGAACCCCACACCATCGTTTCAGATGATTGTCGTTTCGGAAACACATGTTCCTTTGACTCGGGCTTCTTAGGCCCCAATGGCCGTTTTTCCCTCCCTCCTCTTAAGCCTGGCCGCTATCCCTATCACTGTGGCATCCACCCATTCATGCGCGGTCTCCTCACTATCCACCCTCCACAATCGTTTTCCTCTTCTGACATTTAACCAACAATCAGCAATGCCTTGAATTGATCCCTCTTTAGTCCAGAGTAGGAAATATGTCTGCCTATCATCCCTCATACATTGCACGGAATACGGGTCGAATGGTACATTCCGTTTATTCGATTATCACCAATAGCCATTACCTGGACTGAATACTCAGATCATTGGTCCCATCGTCTAGGCTGGTCTAGGACGGCACCCTCTCAAGGTGCAGACACGGGTTCAAATCCCGTTGGGATCACCAAATAATTTTCTTGATGTAACACATCACAGTCCCACTGGCATTCCCTAGCCACCTGCCTGATTTATTTCTGATCCAGATTATTAGATGAAGAACTTCATAAAAGATTGAAAATATCCCATGACCACCCGAACATTTCATGATGGTGAAAACGATGGCTTGGAAGCCCTCGAAGCCTTTGACCCTGACGCCATTCACTCCTTTTCTGACCTTTTAGAGGCTATGAAAAAGACAGCCTTTGGCGGTCGTCGTTTGGGCGAAGGATTTGAAATTCTCTCCAAAATGATCCAAGACCCTGACTGCGCCGTAATCATGACGCTTTCGGGTGCCATGACGATCGCCAAAATGGGAAAAATCATTTGTAGCATGCTGAATAGGGGCATGGTGCAAGCGGTGGTCTCAACCGGGGCATTGATTGCCCATGGCCTGACCGAAGCCGTCGGCAAGACACATTATAAATACGATCCCGCGATAACAGACCCAGAACTATTTGAAAAGGGCTATAACCGAGTGTACGACACGTTGGAGATGGAGCTCAATCTCAACCATGTCGAACAGGTGGTCGGCGAAACACTTAAACGTCTTACGCCTGAGACACCGTTGTCATCAGAAAGACTCACGCGAGAATTGGGCAAAACATTGCACGACAAATACCCCGGTGCCGGTATCCTAAAGAGTGCCTATGAACAGTCAGTCCCTGTGTATATTCCGGCCTTCACTGATTCGGAATTGGGGTTGGATGTCTCGATTTGGGGGATGAGTCATGGAAAGTCCACTCAGGCCACGTCAACCACCAAAGAGAAAACCAACCAGGAAATTTGGAATGAGCTACGCCAATCCTGTCCAACATTTAATCCATTTTTGGATTTGAATAGTTACACGGAAAAACTCCTGTCAGCTAAACGGCTTGGCATCTTCACGATCGGCGGTGGCGTGCCGCGCAACTGGGCACAACAGACACCCCCCTATATCGAGATTTTAAACCTCCGTATGGGCACACAATTAACTCCACCTCGTTTTCATTATGGGGTGAGAATTTGTCCCGAGCCCGATTATTGGGGCGGCTTGAGTGGCTGTACTTATGAGGAAGGGGTCTCCTGGGGAAAATTTGTTCCACGAAAAGACGGCGGCCAATTTGCCGAAGTCCTCAGTGACGCCACTGTTGTCTGGCCTTTGCTCATAATGGGACTCCTCGAGCAAACCAAGGAAAAGGGTTCATGACATTTTTCGGTGTTTTTTCATTCAGCAACATTTTCCTCGACAAGCTCACACCCACATGCGACAATTAAAAGCGAAACGGATTACTGATGCCCATGAGTAAATACCAATCGAAGCTTGCCTTTTTCGTGAATATTTTCCTCGGGTTGGCATTGTTTATCATACCTGCTGATGCTCAAACTCCAGCATTCTTGATCCAGGATGACGATGTAGTACGGGGTGATCCCAACGCACCGATTACAATGTTGGAATATTCAGACTTCACCTGTCACTTTTGTAAAAAATTTTTCCATGATACGTTTCCCAAATTACTATCCGAATACATTGAAACAGGGAAAGTCCGTTTTGTGTATCGAGATTTTCCTCGAGGCTTTGGCAGCCCCCTTCGTGCTGCCGATGCCGCTCGTTGCGCCGGCGAACAAAATGCCTATTGGCCCATGCATGATCGGTTATTTAACAGCAACGGCCAATTTAGTCCTGAAAACCTGAACCAATTTGCCGTTGAGCTGAAATTAAACCAGAGACAATTCTCACAATGCCTTGATGCTCATAAATATTTTTCCGATATCGAAAAAGATCTGAAGGATGCAGGCTCATTGGGTATTCGTGGCACACCGGGTTTTGTCCTCTTTGCCACGCAAGGACAGGAAGTCCCCAATCTCATCGTCATTCCCGGGGCCTTCCCCTACGAAACGTTTAAGGAAGAAATTGAAAAGCTGTTGAATCTCCAGTCTATTTCGGATTCGAAAGCCCCTGCTTCTTCCTAACTCGAATGGATTGCGCATTCAGACCACACACTGTTTTAAGTTATTGCCTGATTGATCTTATTACGTGAATCAGGGTACATTACTCTTATGAACAGCGGTTTTCGTTATTCTCTCTCTCAACACCGCAGGGACGTTTTATGAATCAATCATTGTTGTTTTGGCCAGTTGACTGCCAGCAAGGTGAACCTGATCTGTTTGTGTGCTTATCCTGTCTGGATGAAGTCTTTCAAGCAAAGGTTCCAGTTGAAGGCTGTCCAAGCTGTGGAGCCATTGGCGCCTTTGAACCCTTCAATTTGGCCGCCATTAAAGATTGGGGTACCGAAGAATTAATCCGAAAAGCCGAACAAGAACCATCGCCATCCGATTCGGCCAGAAACTCCAGTTCCAATCAGCCAGTCGTGTAAGCCCGACATTTTTTTTACTAACGTCTTCCTGCCCATGACTGCCCGCACGGCAAAGCCGATTTTAGTCAACGGCCAATGGGTTCAAACGACATCCTTTGAACCGATACATTGCCCCTACTCTGATGACCTACTAGCCACCGTCTGCCAAGCCGAATCCTATCACATTGAGCAAGCTCTAAAGTCACTGAAACAGGCCACGCGAGAACTTGCTACTGTCCCAGCGCATGCCAGAGCGCGGGCCTTAGCACAAATAGCCGACGGCATCACAGCTCGACATGAAGAGTTTGCCAAAACCCTGAGCCAGGAAGCCGGTAAACCCTTGACCGATGCTCGTCGGGAAGTGGACCGAGGCATTCAGACATTTCGCCTTGCCGCAGAAGAAAGCACACGCATTCCTGGCGAGACGATCCCCATGGACCTTACGCCTGGGGGCGAAGTCTACACCGCTTCGGTCAAGCGATTTCCTCTTGGCCCCGTTCTGGGCATTACGCCATTTAATTTTCCATTAAACCTCGTAGCTCACAAAGTGGCTCCATGCTTGGCAGCCGGCAATCCCCTTGTGCTGAAACCTGCGCCTCAAACTCCACTGACGGCTTTGCTCTTGGGTGAAGTCTTTCTCACCACAGACTTACCACCAACCGCGCTCATGATTCTCCCATGCTCGAATGCATTAGCCGAGCGAATGGTCGAACACCCAGTCTTTCAAGCTTTAAGTTTTACAGGCTCGGCGAATGTGGGATGGATGTTAAAGAGTAAAGCCGGCCACAAACGCGTGTTATTAGAATTAGGAGGCAACGCTGGCGTCATTATTGAACCCGACGCGAACCTCGAAACAGCTGTGGCGCGGTGTGCAGTCGGAGGCTATGGTTATGCCGGGCAAACCTGTATCTCCGTTCAACGAATTTTTGTTCATCAAGCCCACTATGACCGATTTCTCCAATCGTTTGTCGATAAAGTTCGTACATTACCGATGGGAGATCCAGCCTTAGAGACCACTGTCGTCGGACCATTAATCAATAAACAAGCGGCCATACGAGTTGAGACCTGGGTTCAGGAAGCGGTGTCTCATGGAGCAAAGATTCAAGTGGGAGGCAATCGACATGGCTCAGTGATGGAAGCCACCGTCCTCACCAATGTGAGTCCCGCCATGAAAGTTTGTTGTGAAGAGATCTTTGGACCCGTCATCACCATTAGCCCATACACCAAGCTTCAGGATGTTTTGGCGTTGATGAATGATTCGCCCTTTGGATTACAAGCTGGCATCTTCACCAAAAATATCGATGCGATGTATCAAGCCTATGCCAGCTTAGAAGTTGGAGCGGTCTTGGTGAATGAGATTCCCACCTTTCGTGCTGACCACATGCCCTATGGCGGCATCAAACATTCCGGATTAGGACGAGAAGGCGTCCGGTATGCCATACAAGAATTGACGGAGCCCAAATTGCTCATCGTCAAATCACCATCTTGACATGTTCCTTCTTTCTTGATTCCCTTTCCTGACCTTGCGCCTTTGATACGACTCTTGTTAAAAATGGGCCTTCGAGTGCAGCGAAGCCAAAGGGTGACTCACTTCGGGTGATCATCTGGAGCATCTTCTGCAGTCGCCCACACCACTAACCACGCAACAAAGGAGTCACGATGGTCCCAACACATATGTTTCTCACCAAGGGTGTGGGTATTCACAAAGAAAAACTCACATCTTTTGAAGAAGCATTACGGAGTGCGGGTATTGCCTACTGCAATCTCGTGAGTGTGTCGTCTATCCTCCCACCTGATTGCAAAATCATTCCGCGCAAACGGGGAGAAAAACTACTCAATCCAGGAGAGATTACCTATTGCGTGATGGCACGATCCGATACCAATGAACGGAACCGACTGATATCGTCCTCTGTTGGCGTGGCAGTTCCTTCTGGCCGAAAATACAACTATGGCTATTTATCAGAACATCATGCATACGGCGAAACAGACGAAGAAGCCGGTGAATATACCGAAGATCTTGCAGCACAAATGTTGGCCACGACTCTCGGCATCAAGTTCGATCCAAATGTGGCCTGGAAAGAACGAGAGCAAGTCTTCAAAATGGGCGGTGATATCGTTCGTACCCAAAACATCACCCAATCCGCCATTGGTAAACCGAATCTCTGGACCACCGTCGTGGCATGTGCTGTGTTTATTCCATTAGAAAATCTTCCCCCCGAAAAAACGTCCCGCACCCGCCGCGTAAAACGATAAGGTCCCACAGGCTTTGCAGACCTAAGATTCCCCTCTTAGTCCACGATCTCTCTTTCAGAGAGGAAAAATCTCCTAATAGGAACGTCTCAACATTTCCTTAGAAGGAAAAATCCGCCCAGAGTATGGTATGGTCTGACGGCTGTGGAGCTTTCCTGGGATTCAAGTCAACTTTAATGCTTCGAGCACAGGGAAGGAGAGAGGGAGTCACCATGATATGATCAATCCGCCATCCACGATTCGCCTCTACGGCATCTGGACGTCGATAATCCCAAAACGTGAATTGCTGACGCCGTGGATAATGATGGCGGAAGACATCGACAAAACCCCAAGATACCGTATCCTGATATGCCTGCCTTGCATCTTCATGAAAACACACATGCTTCAGATGTTTTTCGGGATGATGCACATCGATGGGTTCTGGTGCCACATTCATATCCCCACACCAAACCGCCGGATTTTTTACTGAAAGATTTTGAGAAAAATACCGTTTCAAGCGCCGAAACCATTCAAGTTTATACGCGTATTTTGGAGAATCAAGTGCATAGCCTTGCGGAACGTACGTATTGATAATGGGGATACCTTGGATGACCACCCGCGCGAGGCGTGCAGGATCTTCCTGCGCCTCTCCATCTTGAAATCCAAAGGCCACCTCTTCAGGCTCAGTTCGGCTCAAGACGGCTACCCCATTGTACGACTTTTGTCCACAAAAATTGATGACATAGGGCAGATCCGCAAAGGCCTCCAGCGGAAAATCCTGGTCTTGGACTTTGGTTTCTTGAAGACATATTACATCTGGTTTATGACGACGGAGCCACGCATGAAGAATGTCAATACGTTTTCGAAGAGAATTCACATTATAGGTGGCAATTTTCATGGGAATGGCAACGTTAAGAAGAGAAACAATTCGGTCAGGCAGGACTCTGCTCTCTTGTCTCACACCACCAAGCTTTTTATGTTTCAAATGACCTTATGAACACCAAAAACTCATTGACCGCAGAAGAATGGCGCATCTTTGCCAACCATGATTTCTTCCTGAAAAAGGCCGTCATCTCAGCCAAGCTCAAACAAACCTTGGAACAACTGCATCGAGCCTTACAACCGGATCTCGCCGCTCACCTCCTCCTTGCTCCGGATGGCTTTGAGCCTGAGGCCGTTCAATTCGTCAAAGGTGAACACCTTGAAGATTGTCCCTACCAGTATTTGGATTTTCCCCGATATTACACCAGGCAAGACAAACTAGCCTTTCGCTCGCTCTGCTGGTGGGGACATCATTGCGTTTTCGCCCTGATCGTGGAAGGTCCACTCGTCAAACAGTATCGAACCAACTTCTTCAACCGCTTTTCAGAAGTGGCTGATCGCCAACTCAGCTTGTGTATCAGTGCATCACTATGGGAATGGAAATACGGCCAAGGATTTACGTTAGACATCACACACCACCATCGTTCCGAAATCGCCGCAGCCTTAGATCGTCGAACTTTTTTCAAGGTGGCCCGTTTCGTCCCTCTCCAAGATCTGGAAATTGACAAGGCCCACATCATCGATGCAGGAGTTTCTACCTTTCAAGCCATTCTGCCGATCATCACACCCTAACCCTTTTTGTTTGAGGCCATGTTGAAAAAAGCCGCCATCAGTGTTCTCGCCAATTTGCCGTGCTCACGTACTGAATGTACGCTCCGCGCGTCAAATTGGCTGTGGCCTTGCTGGACAACTTTTTTGAACATGCCCGTTGGCTCATGTGATCCGTGACGGCCCAGGCCTTATTGGCCCATGGCAAGGATCATTATTCAACAGTCCCTTTGAAGCCGCAATCTTTTTACTCATCTTCAGTCAATCCAAAAAGAGTCGCAATATGCTCAACCGAATAACTCTGATTGAGCTGAAGCACAACCACATTGATCCCTGCAGCTTTTAAAACGGTGTCAATAACTTGATCACGTTTCTCTGGCCGTCGCGACTGTTGTTCGTTTTTGTAAAATCTCACGACCGTCGTTGTGTGAAGGGTGCCAGGATGCACCAACACCACATCCAATCGAACCGGCTGAATGGTTCGCATGAGTGCTTTCCGGGCTTCTTCATCCTTATCCGCCACAGAGATTACCTGCAAAACCGGCAACTTCACAAGGACCAAAAGAAAGTCTTGTGCCGCCAATCTAATCAAATTGAATAGTGTCGCTTCTTCAGAAGTCATCAGGGGTCTGGCCGTCACAACACTTTCGTGGATATTGGGAGACATATCAAGAATGGCGTCTTTGGGTAACGGACGGCACCAGACCCATTCCAACAAGAGAACAACTCCGAGCAGTAACACAGCTAAGAGAAAAAAAGACAATCCATTGTTCAGCATCAAACCATTCACTATTTTATCGAGAAAAAAGACGTGGTCATAGACTCCATTGTTTTGAAAAACCATGAGTGCCAGGGGTCACCGACCCCAAAATCACTGAAGACTTCGCACCGGTAGCTCCCGGGACATTCGCGCAGACACCATGAACAGTTTGGTAAGCCAACACAGCAAAGGCTTGGGCTTCAAAGGCCTGACTGGATGATCCGCAGGCATCCATGGTTTGAACAGGAATAGGGTCAAAGACTTTCAAGAGTTCTGCCCAGAGACGAGCATTGCGCACTCCACCTCCACCGCACACAACATCACCTGGCACATTTTGGGTCCATTGCTGAGCATTTCGAATCGCATGAGCAATAAACTGACAACCGGTTGCCAAAAGATCATTGAGGGGAAGATGCCGTCGTCGAGACTGAGCCATAACCTTTTGCACATAGGATTCCCCAAAGAGTTCGCGCCCCGTGGACTTGGGAGGTGATCGATGCAGATAGGGATGGGCTAAGAACCATCGCAACAAGCCCGGATGCACATGCCCCCCTAGAGCCAACCGACCTCCACGATCTATTGTTGTCCTGCCCTGTGTCCCCTGGGTGACCAATGCGTCTAAGAGCATATTGCACGGCCCGATATCAAATGCTTGGACAGAGGCTAACCGTTCTCCCCGAGGAAGCACTGTTACATTGGCAATGCCTCCGAGATTGACGACCCACCGATTTGCCTTCTTGTGCCGAAACACCAGAAAATGTGCATAGGGCACCAACGGCGCCCCTTCACCACCGGCAGCCATGTCCCTCGAACGCAGATCCGAAACCGTCGCGATACCGGTACGTTCAGCAATCACGGCTGGATTGCCAATTTGGAGCGTAGACCGAATCCTGCCCACTCCAAACTCAGCTTTTGGCTCGGGAAGATGATGAACGGTCTGACCATGCGAGCCAATCAGCTTCACCTGTTTGAGCCTCACTCCACTACGGGTTATCGCCGTTTGTACCGTCTTAGCAAAGACTTCTCCAAGCAATGTGTGAAGATGGCAGACTTCCGCGACAGTTCCATATTCAGTAACCTGCAGGATACGTTGCCGCAATCCAGGAGAGTAAGAACGGCTATAGTGTCCGAGCAACTTGATGGCTAAACGATGGCCGGTCCCACGAATATCGACAACGGCAGCATCAACACCATCAGCGGACGTCCCAGACATCAACCCGACCACAATCATGGAAAATATCCAGTCAGCATGAACATGATATTCGGGTTAAACCATTCACAAAGAAAGGGATGCCACAGCTAAACCGACAATAGAGGGAGCTGTTTTCGGCGGTCCCACACCATACCCGTCTGCTCCTTGTCCGAAAACCCGAGAGAAGCATAAAATCCTTGATACCGCCTGGTACAGAGCCAAAATAATTCCACCCGAGCCAAAGATGAATGCGTGAGAATGCGCTGGACAAGACCTTTCCCAATATCTTGATCTTGATAACTCACATCCACAATGACGTCCCAAATCGATGCCCGATAGACATAATCCGTCAAAACCCGCCCACATGCCACCAATTTGCTTCCATCCCAGGCGGAGATGATGATGTCGGTTTCCATCAGCATCCGCTGGATATCGTCAAGACTGCGGCCCCATGCCCATTCGGCTTGTTCAAATAAGGCCAGAAGTTGTTGGGGATCAAAATTGTTGGAATCGGAATAGTGAATCATCTCGTTGGCAGATTGTGGCAAGATATATTACACTAAGTCCACTATAATGACTCACACGGAGCTGTTTCTATGTCGATGCTCGTTCGTAAATGTCCAAAATGTGGCAAATTGTTTTGGAAAAAAGAAGACGAAGTGGAATATGCCGATGAGAATACGCTGAAAGTCGTCTGCAATCACTGTCATCAGGTATTGCGCATTCCGTTGATAACTCAAGGCGCCAACGCTGGTGCTCCAAAAATGGGACATTAACTTCTTCCGCATGCTTCATTTTTCTTTGCCCTTCCCTCCTCATTTTTTATTTCTCATTTTTCACTGACTCTATATGCGACACGAACATTGGGCTGGCCTCGATGTGTGCATAACGGGTGGGCTGGATCGCCAAGGAGGCGGCGAAGGCCCACTTGTGGTGCTCTTGCATGGATTTGGAGCCCCAGGAGATGATTTAGTCGCCTTATGGCACTATCTGAAAGTTCCGGATGAGGTTCGCTTTCTCTTCCCGGCAGCACCCCTGAATCTGGATACGGGTTTTGGTGGAGACGCCCGCGCTTGGTGGATGTTGGATATGGAACGCGTCACTCAAGCCCGAGCTCAAGGACAATGGGAAGAATTATCACAAGAAATTCCTCGTGGGCTTTTCCCTGCCCGTACCCAGGTCCATGATCTCCTTTTTCTAGCGCAAGAAATCTTATCTGTACCTTCTTCATCGCTCGTGTTAGGCGGCTTTTCCCAAGGTGCCATGTTGTCAACTGATCTAGTCCTCCATTCCGACATTCCATTTGCAGGCTTGGCACTGTTATCAGGCACTCTCATCGCCAAACACGAATGGCTCACTCGCCTTCCCAACCGGCAAGGGCTCCCTGTGTTTCAAAGCCACGGCACCGAAGATCCCATCTTAGCCTTTTCCATGGCCCGGCAACTTCGAGAACACCTCCAAACGGCAGGGCTACCCATTAGTTGGATTGAATTTCGAGGCGGCCATGAGATCCCCATTCAAGTCCTAGAGGGTCTGGGCACTTTTCTCCAATCCGTCCTGTATCCTCAAGTAAAGAGTCAAGAATCAAAATAAGGAATTTCTCCTCACCTTCTTGCTTTCCCCTCCTGACTTCTCATCGCCTTGTTCCCTACTTTTCACTTCATACTTTTCACGACACCACGCATTGCGCAGAAAATTCCGGCTCCGGTATAGTGATGCTTACATATCTCTTCATTTTTATCATGAGGATTGAATGACCCCGATGATGACCTTTGAAGACCTCAGTATTCAGATTCAACAAGCTCTCGGTGATGCCGAAGTCTCGGTTCTTGATCGAACCGGCACCATGGACCATTTCACGGTCAAAGTGATTTCCGATGCTTTCCAAGGGAAAAACTTACTCGATCGCCACCGGATGATTTACCAAGCTTTGGATGGTCCCATGAAAGACGGACGCATCCATGCCCTAGAAATTCAGGCCAAAACCCGACATGAAGCCCAAGGAGGATAAGCCAGATGAGTACACCCATCGAAGATGAAATCAACCAAGAAATTGCCCAACATAAAATTCTCATATACGGTAAGGGGACGAAGACTGCCCCCCAATGTGGGTTTACCGTTGAAACCATGGAATTTTTCAATAAGTTCGGTCATCCCTATGAACTCATCAACGTGCTGCCAAATCCTGAAAAGCGGGAAGCCCTTTCCAAAATGACCAACTGGCCGACTCTGCCAAAAGTCTTCATTAATGGACAGTTTTACGGCGACACGGATGTCTTGGGACCCATGGAAGAAAAAGGGGAATTACAACCTCTTCTAAAAGCGGCCTTCCCCGATCAAGCATAAATCAAAATTCGGCGTGAGACGCTTGTTGGCAGGAATGAGGGGAAAATGAATGTTTCTCCCCTCAATCCTGCTTGCTAATTACTTCATGCCTTCCCTTCCTCACGCTTGAGCCTCATGTTTTCTTACGGCTGACCTTTTCTAACCGTTCTTGCTCGTCATTCCTCAATCCTTCTCGTTGTCAAAGCGATCCCCCCGAGATCTATCAAGCTCTCCTTAGGGTTTCCGATACCCTAAGATCATGAGAGGAAAATGGTTTAATAGAGTCTTTATTCTCACGATTCTTCTTGGAATACTGGTACCCGCAACCACTTCAGGAAGCCATCTCGATGCATCATTGCCTGCTCCGGGTCCACCACGAATCCATCAACCCAAACAGGTTCAAAAACAAGGAGCTCCTCGTAGAAGAGTTCCTGTTTCATCGTCATCATCCAGAATCAACTCTGACGTCCCCTCTCTCACCCATGAACGCCCTATCCCACAATTAGCCGAACAGAGCAACCAACCAACCAAACCTCATACCAAGTTAGGCTGGCAATTCTTGTTGAATGGACAAACACAAGCAGCCATGGCTGCCTACCGGCAGGCTCTCCGGCATAACCCGCAATCCGCCAAAGCCTATTTGGGTTTAGGCATAACATTAAAAAACCTGGGGAAGGTGGTATTAGCAAAAAAAGCCATGCTCAAGGCCGTCAATCTCGACCCACGTTTCCCCTCCGCCTTGGTCCATTTAGGCTACCTCTATGCAGAAGGACATTTTGGCCAATCAGACTTCTCAACAGCACGTCGACTCTTTCAAGAAGCTTCTCAGTTAGGAGATCCTTTCGCAACCATCGCCCTCCTAGATATGAAGTCTCGTCCTACACTCTAATCCTGCATCCCAAAACCGGAACAAGACGCATTCTCTTAAGAAATGCTTTATCGGAACCGATAGCCAAAGAAAGGGACTTTGAGATTCAGAAAAACAGTATGAAAGTATGAGAATTCCAAAAATCGCCTTAAAGGAGTGCGCTCAATATGTTTAAAAAATTCTTTCAACCCATACGGCAAGCAGAGGGATTTACATTAGTCGAGATGATCGGGGTTTTGGCGATTATTGCCATCCTCATTGCTTTATTACTCCCGAAAGTCTTTCAACTTGTAGCCTCATCGAATGCCAGATCACTCGCAGCAGCTATAAGAACCTATGAAACATCCATTGTGAGTTATTATGCAGACATTGGATCCATCTATCCTCTGAATGCCGCCGGAACTCCCCAAGCGGAAGGCGGTGGACAAAGCACGACCGTACGGTCCCTTCCCGCTCGTCTCACACTGAATGCAGCAGATGCATTAAATGTCGGAACTGGTTCTTGGCCACGGTTTCGAGGACCCTATTTAGAAAAGTTTAACAGCGCGAATCCCCCAGGACTTGGTATCACGATGACCATTCCCTCCATTGCAGCAAATAATTTTGGCGCCGCTCCTGCATTTGGCCATAACAACTTCGATTTGGATGGAAACAATACCAATGACATCGCCAATGCTTCTCAACTGGCATATCTCTTTGTTGACGATGTGACCCAAGTACAATTCGAGGAGATTGATGGCATTATTGATCCAGGGGTCGGTGCGAACCTCGCAGAACGCCAGGTACGTGGAAGGGTCAAATGGCAAACTGGCGGTGGCGGTCAACTGCGTATTTACTTGGCAAATCAGTAATAGGCATCAGAAATTATTGAGGCCTATGTCATGGTGTATGAGACACACCTCCTCATCACGCTTCTTCTGAACTACCCTCGCAATCAGATACCTGAAACTCGTCCGTCATAGAACAGGCTTATAGACAAGCCCATGTCAACCACAGCGTCTCCATCTTCAACAGCAAGACCCCAATTAGGCACGACCCTTCTTCAGGACGGATGGATTACTGAAGAACAATTAGACCTGGCCTTACGAGAAGCCAAGCGCAATGGTGTCATACTTGGGCAAACGTTAATCAACCTGGGGTTTATCACCGAGAATCTCCTCGCGCACTATCTGGCTGAGGGAACTCAAACAGGCATGGTCGACCTCTCGGCCACATTCATCCCTCCTGAAATCTTGAATCTTGTTCCCTACGACCTGGCTACGCAATTTCAAGTGCTTCCTATAGGCAAACGAGGACAAGTCTTAAACCTAGCCATGGCTGATCCATTAAACATCGTAGCGGTAGACACGATTGAAAGTTGGACCGGCCTCAATATCAATACCCAAACCGCTCCGGCCCAAGAACTTTCCGAGGCGATTGAACGCCATTACGCCCATAGTGAGTCCATCAAACAACTTCTAGATGAGCTTGCCGCCAAGGGTTTTTCGGATCTTGGAGAAGACGCCAGCCAGGAAGCCCCGATGATTCGTTTGTGCAATCAATTAATCACGGCAGCTATCCAAGCACGAGTCACGGATATTCACATCGAACCCGACGAACAGTATTTGCGCGTCCGCATGCGAGTCGATGGCATTCTTGCCCAAGAACTGCTCATTCCTAAACCTTTACAAGCACCTATTACGGCTCGATTAAAACTCATGGCAAATTTGAACCTCACCGAAAAACGCACACCGCAGGATGGGCGGATTCCCTTTACCTTGGGGAATCGTCGCATTGACCTTCGCGTCTCCGCCCTTCCCACAAACTTCGGAGAAAGTCTCGTTCTTCGGATTTTGGATCAAGGTGCTCTCAAATTAGAATTTCGAGCCTTAGGCCTTACCGATCAGGATCAATCACGCATTCAGTCCATGATTCAACGACCGCATGGCATTATTTTGGTAACGGGTCCGACCGGTAGTGGGAAGACCACCACGCTGTATACAGCCCTTCGCCATGTCAACACCAAAGAAAAAAGCGTGTTCACGCTGGAAGATCCTATCGAATATCAAATGCCGATGATTCGCCAAACACAAGTCAATTCCGATATCGGCATGACTTTCGCTGCAGGACTCCGAGCGCTTCTTCGGCAAGATCCCGATGTGATTTTAGTAGGGGAAATCCGAGATCAAGAAACCGCCGATCTAGCCATGCGTGCAGCCCTTACCGGACACTTGGTCTTTTCGACACTCCATACCAATAATGCACTTGGAGCGATCCCTCGGCTTATCGACATGGGCATCGAGCCATTTTTATTGGCATCCGCTCTGACAGCAGTTATTGGACAACGCCTCGTACGATGTATTTGTCCTGGATGTAAAACCGAGCGTGAGGACTCTGAACAGGTCTTAGCCAAACTGCAGACCGACCTGCCGGATGACATGGCACCTCGATTATGGATTGGAACGGGTTGCCGTGTCTGCAATAACACCGGGTACAAAGGACGTGCTGGAATTTATGAAATCATTCACGTCACCGACCAACTTCATGCCCCCATCGTCCATGGGCCAGACATCGCTGGCATTCGCGCCATCATCCAAAAGGAAGGCATGCCCACGATGTTTCAGGACGGCTTGCGAAAAGCATTCAACGGCATCACCACGCTAGAAGAAGTC
Organism: Epimenia babai; assembly: GCA_011762755.2. Taxonomy (NCBI): domain Eukaryota; kingdom Metazoa; phylum Mollusca; class Solenogastres; order Cavibelonia; family Epimeniidae; genus Epimenia; species Epimenia babai. Next base: position 8,600 of record WURV02192959.1, on the reverse strand, counting down.
TTGAGGGTCACCGGTGGCTAATTTTCATTACCGAGCTATTGATGCACAGGGGAAACCGGCCGAAGGCGAGATGATAGCAGGCGATCTCTCGCAATTAGAACGCCGACTCCAAGACATGGGGCTCTGTCTGGTTCGAGCCCTGGAAACCAAGTCCCAAAAAGCTTCCAGTCGTGCTGGCAAACTGGGCAAGGTGAAATCCCGTGATCTCCTAGAGTTTTCTACGCATATGTTTACCTTATTGGACGCCGGCATTCCACTCTCACAAGCCGTGAAAAATTTGTCCGAAGAATCGCCCAATCTTCAGTTGCGCCGCACCTTACACGCCATTTTTCAACAGGTGGAGGCAGGCAGCCCTCTCCATACGGCCATGAGCCAACACCCCACTATTTTCCCTCCACAGATCACGAACTTGGTCCAAGCCGGTGAAGAAAGTGACACATTGGCGGATACATTCAAAGAACTCGAGCGATATTTAGACTGGGCCGATCAAATCCGAGGCGATATTCGCCAAGCCACGATTTACCCGAGCATCGTGATTATCGCGGTAACAGGACTCCTGATCTTGCTGTTTACCTTCGTCATCCCACGATTTATCCCAGTCTTGCATGATCTGAACGTACCGCTCCCCTTCGTGACCGTGCTTGTGATCGGTCTGAGTGAATTGATGGTGAACAACTGGCATATCTGGATGCCAATGCTTCTAGCCCTTCCTCTCGGATGGTGGGTTGGACGGACATACATCATCGGATTTTCCAATTGGCGTGATCGGATGATTTTAGAATTGCCAGTTCTTGGTGAATTACTGCAAATGTTGACCTTGTCCAAGTTCATGCAAAATTTTGCGGTCTTGTATCGGGCCGGCATTCCAGTCCTACATTGTCTGCAACTCTGTCGTGGACTGGTTGGCAATCAAGTCGTGGCAGACGCACTTCAAGACATCCAACGCAGCATCGCAGAAGGTTCGACCATCCATGCCGCTCTCCGCCGCCATCCCATCTTTCCGCCCATGATGATCCAAATGATTTCCGTCGGTGAAACAACCGGGAGTTTACCGAAAACTCTTACCAATGTGGCTGATTATTACAACCGAGAAATTCCCCGTCTGGTCAAAAAAATCTTTGCCATTTTAGAACCGGTCATCACTCTGGGGCTTATTGCCATCGTAGGAACGGTCGCCTTAGCTCTTTTCATGCCCATGATGAGTCTGATGAGCGGATTCTAGTGAAGGCGCAATGGAACCTCTGCTCAGCCATCGCCTCAGCTCTGCCAACATTCTCTTAGCTATCGCTCCTCAAAATGGCCTTTCCCTGCTTGCCGTCATTGGAGTCCTGGCAGTTATCACGATTGGCTTATCACTCGTGACACCTGCCTTCGTCAAAATCTGGGATCAACGGCATCAGGATCAAGAAGACCAACAGCTTCGCCACATTGCCGAAGGGATTCAGACTTACCTGGAACAGAACAAAGCCTATCCACCCTCTTTAGTCAGTCTTAGTCCTGATTATGTTCCATTTTCTACAGGACAATTGCCTACAAACGCCCACGGATTCTCTCGCTACTATGCCGTCCACCCAGCCATGACCAGCTTTAACAACAGTGCCGGCTTGACGGCCGCTGAACTGATCAATGCCCGATTCCTCCTCATATCCAATCTTGGCCAAGACGCCGCACCAATCATCACGACTCCTACTGAATTCGACGCCTGGTGGAACATGGATGAAGGTCTCGTTCCTAATTTGCACATTCATCGAAGCCATGTCGGGCATTTATTCTATTCGTTGGCCATCACACCTGAAGGCAATGGGGCCAGCTTTTTTGTCAATACTCTTCCCGCAACCAATTCCGGGGGAGGTCTCCTTCCCACACACAATGCCTTCCACCTCGTGGGAACTATGATCGGTTTTGATGAAGCCACGGCGTATGCCTTCCCCGAAGTTCAATTTGCCCTCACCACCAACACCGCCTATTGGTTTGATCCTCTCTGCTCAACCACAAAACAATGGAACCCTCTCGATCCAAATTGTGGGAGCGGAACAGGGACCGTGAGGGACGAATTCGGAGCCATTGCATTCAACGGCAATGATGGGACACAGAATTGGGTGAACGATTGGCAAGAATCCGGAGAAGCCGATGGGCCAACCAGTGGGAAAATGCAAGTAGTCGTCGATACACAATGCGCCGCAGGCAACTGTTTCCAGTTTGGCGGCGGCGGCGGTGGTCCACCAACCTCGGTAAGCCGAGAGGTGGATCTCTCTGGAGCTGTGTCAGCCACCCTCACCTTTAGTTATCTCCGAACTACCGGAGACAATGGAGGAAATATCAAAATTGAAGTTTCAAACAATGGCGGAGGTTCCTGGACAACTCTTCAGACCTATTCCATGAACAGCAGCGACGTCAGCCAAGTCCCTCAATCCTTTGATATTTCAGCCTTTATTGCCACGAATACGCAGGTGCAATTTGTTCGTTCGGGGAACGTCAAGCGCTTCTTACTTGCGGACAATATTGAGATCGCTTGGAATTAGGAATAGTGAGGAGTCAACAGTAAGGCATAACGAGAAGAGATTTCTTTTTTTCATTGAGCTCCTTACTTTTCACATTTTACGCCTTACCTCTTACGTCTTCTCTTTCCTTCTCCCAATTAAGATTAGCTCTCCATCCTCCGACAGATGAAGGAGAGGTTTACCCGGCTTTGCCAGGACCCGAAATTTGTGCAAGTCGTACTTAGAGCCCCATATCAAAGGCTTGGAGAAATGCGTATCAGACCAGGAATCGGAGAGAGCAAGGCTGCAGAGCAAAGAATGTTGGTACTGGCACAACCAACTTTCGTGTCCTCGACGCCTTACGCCTTACGCCTTGCGTCTTCCCCTGGTTTCACACTGGTGGAACTCATTGGGGTTTTGGCCATTCTTGCTATTCTTGCCAGCTTTATTACTCCAAACGTTATCAATCAACTCCGAAGCGCACGGCGAGATGCCGAGCATCAACAATTAGTGAATATTGCCCGAGGAATCGAGTTGTTTCTCCGACAAACCCGTTCGTTCCCGGTGAATCTGGCCGCCCTCAGTCCCGACTACGTAGCCGTTTCCTCTGGGCAACTCACGAACAACGCCAATGGATTTCTTCGGTACTTCTTCGTTCAACCCAATATCAGTGGTTATACAAATACCGCCGGATTAACTCCAACAGCACTTGCCGATTCCCGGTTTTTACTCATTACCAATCTCACGCAAAATGCCAATCCAACCATCACCACAGATGCAGAATTCGAAACCTGGTGGAACACCGACGAAACCGGGACACCGGACCTCAAAATCTACCGTGGACATGTTAGTCATCTGTTTCATCTCCTCAGTCTCTCTGCTAATGGAGCTGGAGGCAGTTATGCGATAGATGGAACTGCTACGAATTCTAGTGGCGGCACTTTGACGGCACATACCCGTTACCACATAACGGGAACTCCCATCGCGTTGGACGAAGCCAACACATTTGGAACGGCCGAAACCCAATTCACGATGACAGCTGAAGCCGGATATCTATTCGACCCGGATTGCGCAAGCGGATCCCAATGGCGCGTGATTAGCAGCGGGTGCTATAGCCCATAGGAAATCAATTAGACAATGGCTTTTCTATCTCCAACGATCTCATCAAATCACCATTTTCGCTCAACGATCATGAAGTTTTCTGATCAACTTCGAAATAGAATATTACGCAAACGATTGACCGTTCTGAGCGTGAGCCTTATGAATGGTCGTTTCAAAGCCATGTCCATCATAAAAGACTCCATTCACCGAAGTTGGGAAAGGCCTGGGATCATTATGAGATCGGAGGCCCTCCGCCAAGCAATTTCCGATGCCATAGCTCGTACTGAATTTTCCGGCACACAGATTTCCGTATTAGTAGAAGACAAACGATTCATTACCCTTACACTTCAACTCCCAACCATGCCTCTTAATGACCTGACCCCTATTCTGGAACGCAAAGCACAGCAGGCAAAAACGTGGGAAGGGGCTGCAGCATGGCGCTATCACCTCGGCATACAAGCCAGGGGAAAACAAAGTGTCCAACTTGAGATTTGGCCACAAACGTTCGTCGACGACATTATTCTGATTTGTGAGGAGTTAGGCTTGCAACTTCAACAACTTGCTCCTATTTCAGCACTTTCAGAAAGTCAACTCAGCAGCTTGGCGGTAGAACCTGGCGAGGCCACCATTCTTATCAGCATGTTAGAAGGAAAGGTGACGTTCATCGCCGCGGGAGAAGATGGAATCCCATTCCTCATTCGGCATCTTGCACCCTTGCAAGACTGGGTCCCTCTGGGAGAGCGAGTTGGCACAGAAGTCAACCGGACGATCATGTTCATCAATCAACAGATCAACGTGACGATCCCTCAAATTTGGTTTTTAGGTGAAGAAGAACGACTAAGCTTAGAAGAGGTTCAGCCTCACGTTTCTACCCCCATTTTACCCTTCCCGGTCAATCCAGATTGGAAATACTGGCTTTGGGTAGGAGCCACCCTTCCGATCAATCTTAGTCATAATTTCACACCATCTCACGTACGTCGAGCACCCATGAGAAAGATGCTCACAAAAACCATCGCGGCTTCGATTGCGGGATTACTTCTTTTAGGCATAGGTACGACAGGAGTGATTGAGGGATATTTTGCCAAGAATCGGGACAGAATCCGGGACATGACACACCAGCTTCAGACTCTTCGGCAGATGCGCCAGCAATGGCAAGGGCAATTGACCGCATTACAGAATAAGCGTCAATGGGTGCAAACCGTAACTCGTTCGACATCACCTTCGCTTGAAGGACCATTTTTAGGCTATCTTGGCACCATCCTCCCTCAACAGACAATCCTCAAAAAAGTTTCGATCACACACACCAAGACCACGTGGGATGTGGAACTCACCGGAAACACGTCTGCGAATTTATCCGAGAGTCTTGCTTTATTAACACACTTGGCCACACAGCTGGAAGATGGCCCCTACCACGTCACCATTCAGCAAGATTGGCATGATCAACTTCTCACACAGACTGCCACGGCAGCCACGCAAAAAACGGCAGAACCCCATTATCGATTCACGATAACAGGTCAATTCTCATGAAGCAGATAACATGGATAAAGAGACCTGGTTTGTATCAGATGAAAACCATCGCCATGGTCCTTGTGTTCATTAGCAGCCTTACATCAATCGTCTGGGTGAGCACAGACAAATTCTTGAGCGTTCAAGACAGCCAAGATCAGATCAACGCCACCATTGGCTTAAACCGACAAGTGTCCCAACTGCGTTCCCAATACTTTGACGCTCATCCAGAATCTCTCGAAGTGGATCTCGAACATGCCGAGCAGTTATTGATTCAAAATTTCACACATCTCGCCCAATGGGCTCAAGGGCTCCAACAACAGGGAACCCAGTGGAACCTACAAATGCACTACCGCATCTTAAAAGCCCAGCAGACTCCTGCACCTATCGAAGGGCTTACGGTGGTTCCCATGGAAATTCAGGTGTCACCCCGTGGAACTCGCAGCGCATATCGAAATTGCCTTCAGTTCTTACACACACTCGAGCACTCTGGTCCACGCATTGATATTCAAGAAGTCACCATGATGGGTGACGGGAAGAAAGCTACACACTTAAACGTTGGATTATCGGTATGGATGAAGACAATCGATTCCGTCGAGCTTTAAAAAGCCCAACGGTCATGGTGGGACTGTGCATCTTGGCGGGTATCGCCATGTATCACAACATCATCGAATCGACCATGAACGCAGGACTCCCAGGTTCTGTCTTTTCAACACCATCTCCGGCATCACCTGCCCAGGCTTCCTCAACATCTTCATCCCAGGTGCATGATGAGGTGGCAACCCAATGGATTGACAATCCTATCCGAGATCCGTTTGCACCCATGTCAGTTGCCAAACAGTCGAAACCATCTTTAACCCAATCTGCGATATCCCTATCCCCTACCCATAAACCACACTCACAAGCCTCAAACCAACTGATGCTGAAAGCCGTCGCGATCGAGGCTCAACAACGAAGCGCCGTGATCAACCGTCAAGTCGTGTATGAAGGGGAAATGATTGCAGGGTATCAAGTCGTCTCCATTCAGCTTCAAGGCGTCTGGCTGAAACGTCATGGGAAGAAGCAATTTTTAACCTTTGCAACCAACACGACCTCCTAATCACATATGTAAGACGATGGAACAACCTCAAACACGACAAACCCCGAGAGAATCCGGCGAGAGAGCTCAGTCCAAGCATACTGTCTCTTTTTGGTCTCTTTCTGTAATCTTCTGTGTCACGCTTGTCGGCCTCCTGACTCTCTGGGGTTGTACAACAACAGAGCCAGAAGCAGAAGGACAATCGTCGCTCTTACACACCATTCCTGAATCCGGTTCATCATTCGGTGCAGAAGCCATCCAAACAGCGATCAAGAATCCCCATGCTGACTTTTCCTTGGAAGATCGCATGTTACTCAGCAGCCATAGCCAGGATTCCTCTCCGCCTCCCTCCCCCACGTTAGGCCCCCTGTATTCCTTCCGAGCACATGAACTGCCCTTGGTCGATGCCCTCGCACTCTTTGCACGAAGCAACCAACTGAATATCGTGACTGGACCGGAGATCACAGGATCTACCACTACCGACTTCCACGATTTGCCACTGGAACGGGCCATGTCTGCTCTACTGGAAGCCCATGGTTATTATTGGGAACATGATGAAGATCTGATTCATGTGAAACAGTTCAAAACTGCCACGATGAATGTGGATTACATCCGGCTGATTCGAGGTGGCACAGGACAAAACCGGGCACAAATGAATTCCGGCTCCACGAGTGGAGGCGGGGCACAGCAGGAAACCGGACAAATCACCGTCAATCAACAAGATGAGATCAAATTCTGGGAAGAATTAGAAGCACAAATTCAAACACTCATGTCGCAGGATGGACGATTGGTCATCAATCGACTTTCAGGGACGATTCAAGTCACAGATTGGTATCAACGAGTGGATGAGATTGAACACTTCTTGAAATCGGTCCATCAAGCCTTGCACCGTCAAGTTCAGATTGAAGCTCGAATCTATGAAGTCAATTTGAAGGATAATTACAGCCTTGGCATCGATTGGAGTAAAATTAATTTTTACGGCACATCGGGAAATATTGGTCTGGCCAATATTATCACTGAACCCTTTGGAGGATTCGCCTTAAAAGCGGCGACCACCACAATTTCGTTTGCAGATGGCAGCTTTGACGGAGTGCTCAAAGCCTTGCAAGAACAAGGCGATCTTCGTGTAGTGTCCCAACCACGAGTGGTGACACTGAATAATCAGCCCGCTTTGATTAAAGTGGCCACCGATCAACCCTTTTTCACGCAAACCGTCACTCAAGGCACTTCGGGAACAGGAAACATTGTGACGGAACAGGCCCAGTCTGTCACAGTCGGGTTAGTGCTCTCCGTCACCCCTCAAATTTCTGCGGATGGGTGGGTCATGTTAGATGTCACCCCGATTATTTCACGGCTTCGGGAAACGGCCATCTCTCCTCAAAAAACATCTAATGCCCCGGTCTTGGATGTGAAACAATCGTCAGGATTGGTCAGACTCAAAGATGGAGAAATGATCATTATCGGTGGGCTTATCCAAGAAGAATCGTCAGATATCCAGCGTAAAGTCCCAATTTTAGGGGACATCCCGCTTCTGGGAAGATTATTTACGGGTAGCTATACGGTCAAAACCAAAAGTGAACTCGTCATCTTTATTACTCCGAAAATTGTGAAGGCCTCGATATGACAACACTCAATTTGAACCTTTGTTACGAAGAATTGGGGTTCGTCGAACCGCCGTTTCGGCTCACTCCGGATACCGATTTCTTTTTCCCCGGCAGTCGTCATATAGAAGCCTTGAATCATCTCCATTTTGGTATTGCCAGCGGAGGTTTAACAATGTTGACCGGTGAGGTGGGCCTAGGGAAAACCCTCTTATGCCGACACCTACTTCGATACCCTCCAAAAGGTGTGCGTTTTGCCTATCTCATGAATCCCGATCAATCGTATGGTGACCTCCTTACCTCGATTTATGAAGACTTAACGGGAATAATGCCGAAAGATTCCTCATTGGGCACACTCCAACGGGAATTGCCGAAGCTGCTCCTCCGCTTGGCCGAAGACGGCGAACGAGTTGTTGTCCTGGTCGATGAAGCGCATCGGTTGAGTGGAAAAGTTTTAGAAGGCCTCAGACTCTTGTCCAATCTTGATACAGAAAAAGACAAGCTCATGTGCCTCATGCTTGTTGGACAACCAGAGCTTGAGCAAAAACTGTCCGCTCGTGCCTTTCGCCCATTACGCCAACGCATTAGCGTACATTATCGCCTTACATCTATGAGCTACCGAGAAACTCGAGACTATATCTTCCATCGACTCGATAAGGCCGAACGGACACATCGTCTTCGACTCCACGTTGGAGTTCCTGGCCTCATTTTTTTGTTGTCCAGCGGAGTTCCTAGACGCATCAATCAACTCTGCGATCGCGCCTTGCTAGGAGCATTTGCAAAAAAGGACCCTGTCATTGGGCATTGGTTGGTCTGGAAAGCCTCACAAGAATT
>WURV02192948.1:2207-12251 GCA_011762755.2 Epimenia babai | reverse complement strand
CGATGGCGTTGAGCCCGCCCACGTAGCCCTTGTGGTGCTTGTTGTAGTGCCAGTCGGAGGTCTCGGCCGAGACCACGTCTTTCAGCAGGTCCTTCGCTTCGTCGTCACTGTACGGGCGCGGGTTGAATTTCCACTCGTACGGCATGGGGTCTCCTCGGTCGATCGTGAGTCGTCGGTCGCGGTCGGGACGTCACAACCGGCGCCGCGCTGCGTTGTGGCAGGCTTCGCTGGCCGTACGGCGCGGAACGCCGTCTGACGGGCGACCACGGGATCAGGAACGCCAGGTCATCACATCCCGTGCACGCGGTGTCAACTGCAACGGCCGCCCGCAGACACCCGCCGCGGTTGCCGTTGCGTGCAGCCGTGCCGGACGAAGTTGCCCCCGAAATGAGAATCAGCCCGTCAGCAGGGCCGACGGGCTGGTTCAGGATCCGGTTCATCACGGTCCGGTTTGTTGTGTGGATGCCGTGATAGTCGCCACGCACACGGCAATTCAAAGTGTGCTCTGGCGGCCATCAGCGACCCCTCACGCTACGGTGTCGAATCCGCGTGTACCGCGTTTGCGCCGGAGCGCCGCGCGCGTCATCGACGATCTGCCGCAGGCCGTTCAGACCGAACAGGCGAAGGATCGCCCCGATCGTGGCCGTCAGCAGAATCAGAATCATCAAAATCAGTCGCATCAGTATTGGTCCTCGTTTGCGTGTGAATCCGGGCGAGCCCGGCCGTTCCGATCTGGGACGCAGTCCGCGTCGGCCTGCACCATTCATCCCTTCACTGGCGTAGTACGGAGAAACCCGCCGGGCATTCCGGTTCGCGAAACAAAGAAACGGGCACCGGGAAACTGAACCGGTTGCGAGCCCCGCTCGCCTGGATCGGGACCGTCGCTGCCGCGTACCGCCCCGGCCGAAACGGCGCTGTCCTCCGTTGCCGGAGGACAGCAGCATCGGCGTGCAGATCGACCGGGACGTCGGGGCCATGCACGGCCGATGCAGAACGAATGGAGGGCTCGAGCGAGAACCTCGCGAGCCGACGGGAACGATACCATGTTGTGTGCCGCGCCGTTGACGGTCGGTTGCCGGGCCGCCCGCCGGAGCCCCGGGATTGCCCTGTCCGCAGGGGAAAACTACAACCCGCTCATACGGGCGCCGCGCCAGCCGGTTCGCTTGCTGGCGGTTCGCGCCTGCTCCTAGCCCGATCCTTGCCTGATCGCCTTCCCACGGGTCTGCCATGCAGTTCTTCATCGACACCGCCGACGTCAACGAGATCAAGGAAGCGCTGGCGCTGGGCATCCTAGACGGGGTGACGACCAACCCGTCCCTGATCCGCAAGTCGGGCCGCGACTACATCGAGGTGTTGCAGGAGATCCTCGAGATCGTTCCCGGCCCGGTCAGCTGCGAAGTGCTGGCGACCGACGTCGAGGGGATCCTGGCGGAAGGGCGCTACCTGGCCAACCTGGGCGACAACGCCGTGGTCAAGGTGCCGTTGATTCCCGATGGCCTGAAGGCCGTGGTGCAGTTCGCCGAAGAGGGCATCAAAACCAACGTCACCCTCTGCTTCTCGGCCAACCAGGCGCTGTTGGCGGCCAAGGCCGGTGCGACCTACATCAGCCCGTTCATTGGCCGTCTGGACGACCGCGGCCAGGATGGCATGCAGCTGATCGAAGACATCGTCGAGATCTACCGCAACTATCCCGAGTACGATACGCAGGTGCTCGTCGCCAGCATCCGCCACCCCATGCACGTCCACCAGTCGGCCACGATCGGCGCCGACGTCGCGACGATCCCGTTCAAGGTCTTCAGCCAGCTCGTCTCGCACCCGCTGACCGACGAAGGCCTGGCGAAGTTCCTGGCCGACGGGGAGGGCGTGAAAATCCCGCGCGCCTGACGCACCGACACGCTGCCCTGCCTGCTGAACCCTGATACCCGTCCCGACTGCTCGTACCGTCCGTCACCGCCATGACTCTGACGATCACCGCTGGCAAGAAGTCACAGCCCTTCACCGGCGACAACGTCGCCTGGGACGCCATGATGTGGCTCAACGAAGAGGTGCCGCTGAGCAATGCTCAGTCGGACGAGCTGACGGAATGGATGAACCGCCAGGGGAGTTCCAGCGGGTCTACATTCCAGGCCAAGAAAGATCTCTACGCGCTGGCCGTGGTGGGCTGGTACCAGGAGAAGGGCCTGATTTCGTACGAGTGCTACCAGATGTTCGTGGTTGGCCCGAGCCATGACGGCGGTGACCCCGAAAAGACACTGGCCGGTGCCGGTGGCGCGAAACAGTCGGACGACCGCTGGTTCACGCCGGGGACGTTGCTGGTGGGTGACAAGCGCCCGTATGTGGACCTTGCCAGCAAGTTCGCCTCGCAGAGCGAAGGCACCCAGCGCGTGATCGGCGAACTGTGGACCTTCGACAGTGGCCAGCACGGAGCGGTGTTGGGCGCCATTGATGCTGCACAGGGCGTCGGCGATGTGAACAACCGCGAATTGATCATCGTGGAAGGTGCCATGACCAGCACTCGCACCCCGGCCTGGTGCTACACGCTGCGCGATGCCGCGAAGATCCCGGGTGCGCAGCCGGTCACTGGCGGCTCCTGGCGTGCCTACCTCCGCAATCAGCTCAAAGACTGATCGGACGGGCCGGCGCCCACACAGCAGCGACGAAGTGAAACCGGACGCATCTGTATGAACCGCCCAGCTGATCCCTCGGCTCCCCCGGCGATCGAACGGGCGCGCTTGTCGTCATCCTTGCTGCTGGTGTCGGCGGGAGTGCCGTTCGTAGCCAGTTGCTGGCCGTGCTCGGCCTGTCCCGCGGGTCTGCAACCTTGCTGGTGCTGCCACTCGTTACGCCAGCCGTGCTGCTGGCCATTGCCGCCCGCGCGTTGTTGGTGCGCGCACGACCGAGCCTGGTCTCGGCACCGCTCGGGCGAGGAACACCGGCCGAGCGAATGCCATTCACGCACGGGGCGCTGGCTGCAACGGACCCCGTCACCTGCGTGGGACACGGATCTGCCTGCGAATCGGATGGGTTCTGAACGGTATTGGATACCTGCCGTTCATGATGCTGGCCACCGGTGGTTTCGGCATCGGCGTGAGTTGAACCCGGCGTCTGCGCACTCGCAGCGGGTCTGTCTCACTTCCCGGCGGTCGTGACGTCCATGGCGGCCGCAGCCGCGGGAACGGCGGCGGTGATGTCGGCCGCGGATCCAGCTGTGCGCAGCCGGGTCAGCAGGTCCGACCCCATGACGAGTCGGGCGAGGCCCGAGATCAACTTGAGGTGCGTTTGCCGGTCGCCGGGCGGGCCGAGGGTGACGAACACCACGTCGACCTTGCTCTCGTCCGGCGTCTGGTAGTCGACTGGCTGCTCCATCGTGAAGATGCCGAGCCACGTACGATCAAGCGCAGACAGCGTCGCGTGCGGCATCGCCAGCCCATCACCGATCGCGGTGTTCTGCAATTTCTCGCGCGCCCACAGACCATCGACGATGTCTTTCTGCGGCACCGGGTTGTTGGTTCCGGCCAGCACGTCGGCGAACGACGCGCCGATCGCCTGGAAGATCGCGTCCTTGCGGGTGGCGCTGACGTTCGCGATGCAGGACCGTTCATCGATGAAGCTGACCAGATCGAACTCGCCACGAATCCCGCTCGTGCGTGGCTTGCGCCCGGATTCCGACGGCCGGTCCATCGCACCATGGGCCTGCTGGCGCGGTGACTGGAGACGCATCACCGAGCACGCGGCTTGCGCCGTCAGCCGGTCTTTCGTGGTTCCGAACACCTTGTCGGTCACCGACAACTCTGGCGGCGCACCGGTGACCAGCAGGTCAAAGCCAGCCGTTGCCCCCGCGATTGTTCGTACCTCGTCCGCGCCTTGCAGAAGCAGGGTCTCGGCGTGCGTCTCGCAAAGCTGACGCAACTGGTCCAGATAGTCGTTCTGCAGTTGCACCTCATGTGCCGGCGCCGAGCTGCGCAGCCAGCGTACCAGCGTCAACGTGGCACCGTGGGCCTCGGCAAAATGATCGGCGGAGCGCACCACCAATGCGTCGTGCGGCCCGGGCTCGGCGTAGACCAGGATCTTGCGGAAGTAGCGGATGCCGGCGTCCTTGAACAACGCAAGGTTGCACGGCAGGTGGTTGATCAGCCAGCCGAGCGGGTTGCGAATCGTGAAGCCCTCGTGCGTGCGGCCGCGCCACTCCAGCACCGCCCATTGCGTCTTCAGATGTTGCGTCGCGCGCTGCACCACGCCGACCGCATCGCGGGTGGCGAGCGCGTTGAAGCGCAGGTCCAGCGTCTGCTCTTCGGCCTGCGCATGAAGGCGGCGCTCCAGCGACGTGATGCCGAGGTCGTCCTGCATGACGTCTTCCAGGCTGGTCGGCTCCGGCACTTCGGTGATGCGCAGCACCTCGATCCGCTCGCCGTTGGCGAACGACGCGCCAACCTCGACGAGGGCCTCGGGGGAGCGCTCCTGGCCGAACAACGGCACCAGCACCCAGGCGTCGTCGGGCAACAACAGACGGGTGGACGTCTCGGCGTCCGCGCCGTCTTCGCTGTCGCCGCCGGGCGTACCGGGTGCATCCAGCAGGTCACGACGGCGGCCCATGCGGCCCACCACACCCTGGCGGGCGGTGCCGGTACGACCCCAGACGAGGTACGTGGCGATGCCGGATGCCACGACGATGCCGATGGCGACCAGAGAATCGGTCCCGAGGCCGATCAGCAGGGCGATGCCGGAGACCACGCCGAACCCGGGGATCCACGGATAGCCCGGGGCGCGCCAGGTCGGCCGGTACCAGCTGGCGTTGCTTTCGCGCAGCACTACCACCGCCAGGTTCACCGAGACGAACAACAGAATCACGATCGCCGATGCCGCTTTCGCGATCCGCTGGACATCGAGGAACATGATCGCCACTGCCATCATCACGGCCGTCGCGAGGATGCTGGCGACGGGGGTGAGATACCGTTTGCTCAGGCGTCCGAGAGGGGCGGGCAACAGTTGATCGCGCGCCATCGCAAACGGAAAGCGCGACGCGGCAAGCAGCCCGGCATTGGCCATCGAGGTCATCGTTACGATGGCCAGGATCGCCATCGCGGTGGCCGCGTCGTGTCCGAGCAGAATCTCGGTCAGCGTGTGGATTGGCGCATAGTCCTTGTGCCCGTTGTGCAGCACGGGGTCACCGAAGTTGGCCACGGGCACATTGCCGACCAGCACGAGTGTGACAGCCACGTAGAGAACGGTCACAATCCCCAGCGAGAAGATCATGCCCAGCGGGATGTTGCGCGTCGGGTCTTTCACCTCGCCCGCCACAGCGGCGATCTTGGTCACGCCGGCGTAGGCGACAAACACGAACCCGACGGCGGCGAACAGACCCTCGATGCCGGTATCGAGGAACATGGGCTGCAGCAGTTCCCTCCGGATGCTGAACGCGCCCGGGATCGCGACGGCTGCCAGCCCGACAATGCTGATGCTGACCACCACGACCTGCACCTTGCTGACTTTGCGCACCCCTAGCCAGTTGAGGGACACCACCACCGCCAACAAGACAATCGCGGCCGCACGGATGTTGATCGAGTCGGCCGCAAGCAACTGCAGGTAAGCGCTGAAGCCGACGAGCGCGAATGCGGCTTTCAGCAGCATGCTGAGCCACAGGCCCATCCCCGCAATCGTCCCGGCAAAGGGGCCGAACGTACGGTCGATGTACACGTACGTGCCACCGCTCTGCGGCATGGCGGTGGCGAGCTCGGCCTTGGAGAGTGCCGCGGGCAACGCGCAGACTGAAGCCAGCAGATACGCCAGCCAGACCGACGGCCCCGTGAGCAACGCTGCCAGGCCCGGCAACACGAAGATGCCGGAACCAATCATGGCGCTGACGGAGATGGCAATCACCCCCACCAGTCCGATGCCGCGTTGCAACTGCTTCATGAATGCCGGGAGCAGGACGTCGGGAAACGCGCGACAGTATAGCGATGGGCCCCGGGAGATGCCTGTGCTTACCGCGTGTCGGGCGGGATCTCCAGGGACTACCCGTGATCCGACATGAACGCACCGCCAACCATGCGACGAGCAAACGAATCGAATCTCGTGGGTTCTACGCGCCGAGATCGGATCCGTGGCCAGAGCCCGACCGGGACCGATACCTAATCAGAGTTCGAGCCGGCAGACCGACCCGTGAGCCGATCACCAGCCTGCGCGGAAACCGGTGCGAGCGGCTGTTCAACTTGACTCGGGCTGGCCGGAATGGATCATTCTCCCATCTGATCCTCCCTGTAGCAGCCGGCAAGCGAGAGCCCGATGGCCGAGTCCTCACGGAAAGTCTTCCTCACCTTTCCGCAGAAAATCATCAAGGAACCGATCGTCTACAACCTCGGCCACATGTTCACAGTGATCACGAACATCCGCGCTGCCTCCGTAACCGATGAGGTCGGACTCGTCGCGCTGGAACTCGAGGGCGACGAAGCGGAGATCGAGAAGGCGCTGGCCTACCTCGTCGAGCGCGAGGTCAAGGTCGAGCCGATGAAGAACGACGACGACGCCGGCGAGACGGTCGGCGAGGGCTGACCCGCCGCCGGCTCCCGTCCGCTACCACTCCGCTATGCTGCCACCGCATTCATCGTGACTGACCCTGTATTGCTGATTCTTGACGACGACCCGGATGCATTGCGCTTCATGGTGCGATGCTTCGATGGAATGGACGTCGAGGTTCGCAGCGCCAGCACACTGGATCAGGCGCGCACCGTGCTCGGTGTTGGTGGCGTGGATGTCTTTGTCACTGACGTGCGGCTGCCCGGTCACACGGACCTCGAATTGCTGGACTGGCCCGAACACCGGTCGTGCGGCGCCGACACCATCATCGTGACCGGGTACCCCGAAGCTGACCTGGCGATCGATGCTCTGCATCACGGCGTGTTTGACTTCCTCGCCAAGCCGATGTCGCCGAACGATCTGCGACGCAGTGTAGAGCGGTGTCTGGAGCGGCGGTCACTGCGGACCAAGAACGATGAACTGGTCCAGCAACTCAAGACCCTGAATCGCGAATTGGAGCAGACGGTCACCGATCGCACGGCTGAGTTGCGCGATGCGTACGGCGAACTGGTGGAAGCGCGGAGCCGAGTTGAACGGCTGGAGGAACTGAAAAGCAAGTTCATCGGCATCGTCTCACACGAGTTCAACACGCCGCTGAACGTCATCAAGGGCTACATCCACCTCTTCTACGAAGGGGTGTTCGGCAAGTCGGACCACCACCAGGTCGACGCGTTGCGTACGGTCGAACGCGAAGTGGATCGCATCAGCGAGCTACTCACCGAGTTCGCGACGATCCAGTCGCTGGATGACGAAGGCTTCCGATTCGCCCGCGAACGGTTGGATGTGAAGTCGTTCGTGCGCGACACGGTGGACAAGCTTGGCCCGTTCTTCGCGAGCCGCAAGCACCAGTTCATCCTCAACGTGCCCGACGAGTTACCCCAGGTGGAGGCCAACCCGCGCCAGTTGTCGATCCTGATTGAAAACCTGCTCGTCAACGCGATCCGCTTCACGCCCGACGGCGGGTTGATTACGTTCAGCGCTCAGCCGCACGTGCGCAAGGCGCGGCTGGGGGTACTCTTCGTCACGCGCGATACCGGGATCGGGATTCCCCCAGAGGAATACCAGCGGATCTTCGAGCGTTTCTACGAGGTGTCGGATATCAACCGGCATTCATCCGGGAACATCGGCTTCAAGCAGGCTGGCCTGGGCCTGGGTCTGGCGATCGCACGCCGCATCGTGGAGGAACACGGCGGCGAGATCTGGGTGGAGAGCACGGTTGGTCAAGGCAGCCGTTTCTACTTCTTCCTGCCGACAGCCAGGAAGGAGCAACCGGTCAGTGGCCCGGGTTACAAGATGCCTGCAGATTCCACCGTGATGATTCGCGTGGAAGACATGGAGGCGCGCCAGAACAGTGAGTCGGACGACAGGTCGAGTGGCAGCAGCGACGCGCCGGCAACCGGCGACTGAACGGCACGGATGCCCGGCCTTGCCCGGCATCAGACTTGATCGAGCACGAGAGCGGGGACACGCGATGACCAACCTGCCAAACATCGAGGTACTCGAACTGGCCCACAACTTCCCGGGGCCGTTCACCTTCAAGGCATTCGGGCCGAACCACGACGCGTTTTCAGAGTCGATCCGTGATGCGGCGATTCGCGTGGTGGCAGGCGAAGCGGATCGCGTCGAATCCACCTATCGTGCTAGTGCGAAGGGCAAACATGTCGCCATCACACTGGTGGTTCACTGTGAGTCCGCGCAGCAGGTAGTGGATGTGTACGCGGAACTCCAGACCGTGGATGACCTGAAGATGCTGCTGTAGGCGTCGGTGGGCGATGCTGGGCGAACCGGGAGGGGAGATTCCATGCGCGGGGTGATTCTCGAACATCTCACCTGGCCAGAAGCCGAAGAGATTCTCCCGCGGCACCGTGTGTGCGTGCTGCCTCTCGGTGCCCGCCTCAAGGAACACGGTCGGCACCTGCCTCTGAACACCGACTGGCGCCAGGCCGAGTATCTCGCGCGGCGCGTCGTTGAAGCCTGCCCGGTGATCCTGCTGCCGACCTTGCAGTTCGGCTATTACCCGGCATTCACCGAATACCCTGGCAGCGTGCACATCAACCGCGAGGCGTCCACGCAGACCGTGGTCGATATCTGCACCTCCCTTCACCGACACGGCGCCGACCGGTTCTACGTGCTCAACACCGGCATCAGCACCAATTGGAGCCTCGAGCCCGCTCGCCAGCGACTGGCCGAGGCCGGCATCGTGATGGAGTTCACTGACCTTCATCAGGCCAACCGCGAGACGCGCGATCGTCTTCGCACGCAGCCCGTGGGTACTCATGCCGATGAACTGGAAACCTCGGTGATGCTCTCGATCGCGCCGGACGTGGTGCGGATGGAACGCGCCGAACCCGACCTGCACGAAGACCGCGGCCCCGGCGGTCTCACACGGGATCCGCACAAGGGTACCGGCGTCTATTCACCGAGCGGTGCCTGGGGAGACCCGACCGCGGCCACGCGGGAAAAGGGCGACCAATTGGTGGAGTCACTCGTACACCACCTTGTGGAGTTCATCACCCGGTTTGCCACGGATGATTTTGTGCCTGCGCCACCCCGCGAGCGGTACCTGAATTGACAGGAACGCAGTACGCCGGGGACAGAACCGCTGGAACGCAACCGGATCCCATCAGTATCGATTCGCCTTTCCCCATTCTCATTCATGTGATAGGGTTGAACGTTGGCTTTCTTGGCAAGCGCGCCAACCCAGCCCGAATCACACAGAACGCTGCATGTCGGATATGGATTCGTCCGCCATCACTCACTCCGATGCTCTGGCACGTCTGGCGCGCCTGGAGGACGCCAGCAACGGCGCTGGTGATGGCAACGGTCCCTCTACTGACACTCCTCTTGCCGCGCATTTCGCTGGCGTAGTCGAGGATCTCGGCAGCCGAACCACGGCTCTCAAGCGACAGCATCTGCTCTACAAGACTATCGTGGAGACGATGCGAGAGATCACGCTCAAAGCGCTTGATCTCAATCGGTTCGAGCAGTACACGACCAACACCATTCGTGGCCACTTTGGCGTATTGAAAGTCTGGTTCTTCCGCCAGAAGGACTACGGCGACGAGGAGATCGGGGTCTGGACTCCGAGGATGCAGGACCCGCCCGAGATGCGGATTCGCCTCGACAGTCCGTTCGGTGAATACGTCCGCCATCATCCGGCCCCTCTGGACCTGGCCGCCCCACCGCGCGAGATCGCGGATTCGGCCGCCGTGGAAGCCCTGCGCGGGCTGAATGCGGTACTCGTGCAGCCACTCGTCAAGCAAGACGAGACCGGTGAGCAAACGCTGATGGGCCTGATTGCGCTAGGCCCCCGGCTCGGCAACCTCCCGTTCCACGAGGCCGATTGTGAATTTCTGGAACTGCTCGGTTCGATGATCGGGGTGACGCTCTACAACGCACACCTCTACCAACGAAGCATCGTCGACAACCTGACCCAGGTCTATTCGCGGGGTCCTTTCGACGTGCATCTCG
>WURV02192937.1:0-12252 GCA_011762755.2 Epimenia babai | reverse complement strand
TAAATAGCTGGAGAGAAATGCACAGGAAAAAACCTATACCCCTGATGGGACAGTGCCATCAGGGGTATAGGTTTTTTCCTGTGCATTTCTCTCCAGCTATGTTAACAACATGGGTTAAGTGACCTTGAGCTGCCAATTGGACACTTCAGTATAATGAAAGTGAAAAGACACATTCTAATGACTCTAATGTGGTTTTTTGTTTTACTGTTATATTTACAGGCATTTTTATCTGTAGTAAATAGGTTTAATAATGGCATTGTTGATGCTTACAGATAGTACAGCATGAGTCTATCACTTTTATGATGCAACATTGTAATGTTATGTTAGCAACATCAAATGCTGAATTTCGAACTGTCCGACATTTGCCTGGGGATGTACTGCGCGATCCCACCGTCCAAATGTATGATCCAAGTGCCGAGTGATGGGACTCCATGTGGGAACATGAAAGTCAGTATCCCGTTTTGTGTAGAAATTAGTTATATATGCGCGAAATCATGCCATGTTATCTTGATGCTAAACCAAGAGGTAATGGAAAACAATTGATTCAGCCTGTATGGAATAACGGTTATCCATTACAGAGCCGTGATTAGAACTTTCATAAACATCGTTTGATCATTTCATCAAGTAATTATTGTTGTTTGTCAATATTGCATAACAATTTATTGCAACCAGCGTCGAGATCACTCAAAATTCTAACCATATTAACAGATACATTATAAAAATAAGAGTGAAACTTGTGATTTTAGGTTTGTAAACAAGGTAAATGTGTTGCTGACCAAACGAATGGAATATCTGTGACTGGTGAGTTATCAGCAAAACTCTCATAACATTACTGCTGAGTCTGTCACTAATTTATTTTATGCCTAAATCACAGGTGTAGCTATAAGGTATAACATATTTTCATCAGTGATATCCCGCCAATCTGCAAAATAATACAGTTACAGCTGAAGCACATGCACCTGAATGTTACCACAGGCATTCTGGCACTCGTAGTGCGGAGAAATATGACACTGCAGTCTGGTCACCCAGCAGCAGTCACACCGGCGGGTTAGACATCGCCCTCGTCAATACCGGGCGTGCCGTTACTGGGAGTCTTTGACCAACCCCACAACATTGCTTCCTGTTCTGTCCAGCACTGAACCGCCAGATGTCAGATGCAAGGCTGGTGTGGCAAAGAATGCGACTACACTCTCAGGAAAACCCCAAACATCTTCAAAATCATACGAACGAGGCACGCTCTATCTGCATTCAGGTTTCGGCGTTCTTTCACCACAGATGCCGCACACTTGATAGAGAGATAGATCATTTGAAACCATTTTGGAGTGGAATGGTCAAGCCAAGTTTGTTCCACCAATCTTTCAAACCACGTATCTGCCCTTCTCTCGTTGCTACATAGAGCAAGCAGTTGGTCCATCTAAACCGACTATGGTCTGGCACAGCCGAGATTGAGATTCTCCAGCTATGGAGATATCACCAACCAGAGAATAGCAAGAGAATTTGTATATTTAACTCGGGAATAGGCAGTTTTTTCATGATAATCTCTGGGGTGATAGATTTTATAGGAAACACGCTCCATGAGAAGTGATATTTTGTGAAATATTTAACCATTATTTCTTTTTAGAGAGTTGTCCATTTGGAGACGTTTCCCGTAGCTGTTCCCAAATGCAGCAATCAAATAGATGTAACAGTTTCCAGTGTTGTTCCACCTGTCCAGGTAATATTGACCACGACACGCAGCTATTGATATTGTGTATTGATGTTTATATGTAAAGTCTAATTGACAGCTAATAGGCCATTTACACTGTGATACTTCTTACTGCAATTTCTTCCTCTAGTCAATTAGCAAGAAATCATCAATAGTTGCAAGAAATATCGGAGAATTCATCACGTGACTGTCAGGTCATCACATGTGTACGTACACTAAAAATACTACCACAAAATGGCGGCCAGTAAATGAGTTGACGTAAAAACCTAACAATTAAAGTCTACCGAGAAGAGGTTATTTTATGGGATGTTTTTTGTAGGATGCTTTTTTCGGCTTAAAATTGTCATTAGCTATGATGGTTGTGATGACAGCAGCGGTTGATTCAGTGTCACTCGAATCTGAAGTTGTATCCACAATCTTTATTTAATCATATGATGATCAAGTGGCAACCGGTATTAACGTTATCGATAAACTTAGGTATCTTGGTGTGAACGCTTAGCGCAGCAAATTGCAGGCAGAAATTAGCGCAATATCGCAGTGTAAATGGCCTATTAGCTAATAAGTACAGTATATTAAAATATATTTTATTTTAATTTAACATATTACTGTCCCAACAGCTGGCATAGTGGTAAGAGCGTTTGACTTTGAATCGGTCCCTGGTTCAAATCCCGCTCTAACCAGTATAGTAACTAGCATTTTTCGGGCTGAAAACACCTTAAGCCCCTTTGCCCATGAAGGTCTGGGTAGCCCTTGCAGTGTGGTTCTGTTTCCCTCTGACGTTTGCTGTGCTTCAGATGCTCTATACATGTGATCTCTCTGTCGCTTACCTCCCCGCAATGTCGTCATCTCATTGTTAATAAACATGGACCTATCATAGACTTAGCGGACTGTGCGACATATGTAGTTCATATGTAGACATTTGGAACCGGTGGCGTGAATGGAAAAAAGTCAATTGTCTGCCCAGACTCGGTGGGTTTTTCACATTGGGTGTGTTTCCCCACCCCTTTATAAGTGAGGCTAATTATGTCATGTTAAAAACATCAGTAGGCTAGCTTTTGTATAAGGGCCCAGTATCGAGTACTGTGTATTTAATCTTTGTGTATCCTTATAAGTGCTACTACACTTGAATTGATGTCATGGCTAAATCAGGCACTATTGAAATATTTAAAATTGTAGCTTCCAGTATATCAACCGCTACACTAAACCTGAAAACATGGGAGGGTGTGTGTCAATCCCAAGGCTCCTCATTCTGTCCGGTGAATTGACTCTTTATTTGCTAAATTATGTTTGCAATAACTCATTTTTGCTGATCCTGTCTAATGGGGCATTTACATTGCGATATTTCTTGCTGCCATTTCTTGCACTAGTCAATATTTGCAAGAAATCATCAATACTTGCAAGAAATATGGCATTTGAGCAGTGCTCTGTTGTAGCAATTTCTTGCGCACATTTATCCAATGGTATACGAGTATTCAACATGTGACTTAGCTTTTGTCTGTACAGTGAAAATTCATAATTTTTGTGAGAAATAAATATTTGTATGTTGTTTCTAAATCAGAAAAAAATTAGATTAAAATCCTTTGATTAAAACTTAAAGGCCTTTGATAACTGTCAGGAATCTCAATTATCTTCAAAATTCACTGCCTTTAGTTTTGAAATCATTAAAGATAGAAGTTGCATATACAGTACACATTGGGCTATATACCTCATCACAATACGATAGCATCATGACAATAGATTCACTATAGATTACAAATAATATCTCTAAAATAATCATTAATTTCATTTCTAAGATGTCTAGTAGATATTTCATCACCTTTATTGATTTGCAGTTAGTTCAAGTTCGCTATAGCCTCTCGACTATTTGCAATATAATTTACTGCAAAACACCGGTGGCTACTCTGTGTATCGCACGTAGAAAACAGCACGATGGAATACCATGCGGTAATGGGAAGGTTGGACTAATACTCTGATATGCTTATAAACTAAAGTGTGGTAATTGATTGATAAAAAATGTTAACACTATTTGCAATAAAAATATATCCTACAATTATCCCATGATAGAAAGTTTTTTATTGAAATAGGTATCTAGATATAACTAACCCTAAATTGTATAATTGAGGAATCTTATTATTTTTTAGTTATTGTTTCATTTGAGCCGGATGTCTTCCAAAGTGGAGGTCATCCATAGGTTCCTTTATATAAAATTTGTTCGAAATCAGATGAAAGGAAAGTAATTATTGTCAACCTTTTTCTTTGGAAAAATTTCTTACCAGAATCACTAAGCCATAGAATTCTGCCATTAAGTACCAATATCTTTATAAGGGTTGGTTCATCCCTTCACAGTTTTGTTGTCGAATCAAAAGGAAGTAACTGTTGCCTGTGATTATAGTATTCTCCTATATTGGAGTATTGCAGACTGTCGTCACCTTTCTCATGTATGCCTGATTGATGCTCAAGGTATAAACATGGATTGTTGCATCGTACTCGCACAATATTGTTGGCTGTTTAAGGTCTGCCGCCAGGGTGCATGTATTAGCAGCACAAGTGGCACATATGTAGATGGTGAGTTAAGTAGATATTTTGTGAGTATGGACACTTTCAGATGTGAATTAGCATACCCATAAAACACGATTAAAGATATTCGATACTCTTGGATGATGTTGACAAAAACATTAAATGGAAGATGCAGTATGCATTAAGATTAATAACTGACTATGAATTTCCTGACATTTTCTTCAGCGGATGATTACTACCCACGAGGGAAGTAAATCTTGGGATGGATGAACCCATATTCCGCGTTTTCCAGGGTTTCATGAAATTTTTGGCATCCCTACAGGCTCATAATGATGTACAAAGAATCTCAGCATTACCGGGCAATCATCATCATATACATTTTTTAGTCATTTTTCCATCTACCCCAGTACTATCAAAGGTATAGGTTTTTTGTACATTTCTCTCCACCTATTCCATCGTTTATCTACAAAGTATTATCTAGGAACATTATATAACAAATTAGAGGTAGACATAAGTAATCACAAATTTACGAATAAATTCACTTAGTTTCAAAAGTCTCAAAAGGTGTCACCTCATTGTCTCTTACTAAATTACACTTATATGGCTACTTATATTATGCATAAGTAATCACATACTCTCATCCCAACTGCATAGTCAATGACTTACTTAACAAGGGTTTATATAAAAAATCATTAATCTGTAGAGACAGGTAATCACCTACTGTAAAGGTAACCCATTCGTAAACCACTATTCACTTTGTAAGCTTCAACAACGATCAGTTGAATTGAATTCTTGATTGACGTGTCATTGCTCCCAACATTTTAATACTCGCCCCATTTTAACGGTCATAAACAGTTCTAGGTATGGACAGTTGTAAGATGTCTTCGATAAGGAACACATATTACATGATATAATGAGTGGATTAATTCTTTCTTAGAGAACTGTCCATTTGGAGACATCGATGAAGGGGTAACCGGTACATGTGCCACACTCAAATCTCAAATGAAGTGCTCTGGAAACGAGAAGATGTGTTGTAAAAGCTGTCCATGTAATGTAGCCTACAACTATACAACTGTACATTACGAGTGTGTCAGTGTACTTGGCTTATTCATAAGTTTAGGGAACGTTTGCATTAGGATTGGGATAACATTGTTACCTATCTCTATCTCATGCTTACTGTAAATGTACATAATTTTATCTAAGGTCTATCTGTATTACCTGTATACTGTTAGGTGTTAATTTTATATGATTTAGGTAATTACATTATAGTCTTAGATCATGTAAAGTGTGTTTGACAGCTCTGTGAATAAGTACACTTTAAACAAATAAATTTCACTTCATTTCATATATGAAATTTTATTGATTTATAGTGCCCTTTCAACACATATCAAAGACACTTCACAAATTTAAGCTATGTCTAACTAAAAAACAGTTAAATGATATACAATACAATTTAAATGGATGTGTATGTGTTTATGTACGTGCGTATGTGTGTTGGATATTCTATACATACATTTAATATTCTTATGATGTGCATGCAGGCCTTTATTAAGTGAATATATAGTGCCACTGTATTTGAATTTGTTACCGCTAAGCAAAGAATAATTAAAGATCTTCGAATTGTAGCTTCCAAAACGCCAACCGCTGCAGTAACCATGACTACGTGGGCGGGGGTGTGTCAATCCAAAGGCGAATCCTTCTGTCCGGTGAACTTCACTGTTTTGTTAAATCATTCCATAGCTTTCTACCAATCATCTTCAGATTTTATTGAAATCAAACCAATGAAATCTGATTTCGTTATACAGTGAAACCTGCCCAAACGGCCACCTGTATTAAGCGGGCACCTGTCGCAACGGTCACTTCAAATTCCTCCCGACATGTACACTAATCAAAATGTCAAACCTGTATTAAACGGCCACCTGTCTCAACGGCCACTTTTTCGTGATTCCCATGAGTGGCCGCTTAATAGAGGTTTGACTGTAGTTTTAAATAGTTTATTAATAGTAAGTTAGTCTATTTCACGCAAGAACCACAATATTGGTGTATTTACTGTATCCCATTATGTTACGCTACTGTACATTATGTATGTTGTTCCACTCAGTGCAGTTGTCATTCTCTATCTCTAGTAATGATCAATTGTTTTACTGACAATAGTGAATAACGCTGGATTATTATTTTATGATTTTTCAATATTTTTTTTCGACCGATACGGTTAATTTTGTGAGCTACACGTCTTCATACGTCTCAACACCTCCTTTCACCAAATCCATCAATGAAAACAAAATAATTGCTATACAGCTTACATTCTTTTGTTCATACTTGTATTATATTTGTATTATAATTATTTCCTGTCTTTTAGTATAGTATAAGTATTGAGGTGTCTGATGAATTGAAAAGAAATACAACTACAAAGAAATATTTTTCATACCTATGTAAATTTTTCCTGTTTCCCTTAAAAACTATTTTCCTAATACATAGAATGGGAGCAGAATTTTTGAAATGCGTCACAGTGTGAAATTTGGCCCAGGCTCAAGGTTTCATATTAATCATTTGACATGCTTTATTACTGCCACACTAAGCAATGTCTATTAAACATGTTTCGGTTTCTCAATGTTTTGATTTTTTCCCATTAAGCACGTGATAAGGTGACTCACTATTTTGTCACGTATGTCGATTGGCAGATCCAGCAAGTAGAGTATTCCCTGCCAAACATTTGCAAAGTAATTTTCTGCAAGTCATCAAAGGGGGTCTGTTCAGCGTACAGTGAACAGAACGATGGAATACCATGCGGTAATGGAAAGGTTGGAATAATACGGTGACAAACGAACGTGGGGCAGACACGTCGGTCTATACAAATAAATAACAAGAAAATGATTTATATTTATATTGTATAAATGCATGTTTTACTTATTCTCATTCACTTGATGAAGCATTCGTTGTGGCTGCAAAAGCTTGTGTTTCAATAAAATCAGAAATATTTCATTACTCTTAAAAGGTTCTACCATTTGTTCTTTTATTCGTATAGACCTCATGAATACATTAAATAAATATGAAAATTTATTATATATATTTAAATGTGTGTTTTACTTATTCTCACTCATTCACCTGATGAAGCATTCCTTCTGCTTCAATAATTTTTCATTTGTCTATTCTTAAAAGTTTCTACCTTCTTTTTCTGTGTTTTTGTTGTGATCCGATAAATTAGACATATAAACATTCAAGACGATGAGCTTTTATAGCATGCTGATGCAATAATGTGGATATGAATATACCGGACAAAAATAATAACTAAATAACTCGTCATGAGCCACCATAAATTTTATGGTTGTAATATACATGGTCAAGCATGTCACTCAAATCTGTTCCTTGGTTATTACATATGACGAAACATTACACAAATTAGGTAAAAGTTATAGTAGCATGAAAAGCCAATGCACCTTGTGAGAGCTATATACACGTCCATATTCGGACGAGAACCATAATGGTGGGTGGGTAAGTAGTTCATATCATTTTGTAAGTATAAGGGTGGGTTGCCGTGTTAGTCTAGTTAATAGAAACTATAAAGATAAAGGGCAACACCTTTTATATAGACTAACTGGTTTATTGATCACAAGCTTTTGCATAAGCACTATGCTTCATCGGGTGATGAAGGTGTAATTACAACGCAAGTATGTATATATACACACAAATTAATCACAATGTGTAAAAATCACAAACAGAATGAACAGAAAGTTGGCTGCTGGTGGCACCTATAACGCAATTCGCGCAAATTTAACACAGTTTAATGCATATTAGAGTCGATATTCTCCTGTTCATACGTACATTTACAGTTTAATGCATATTAGAGTCGATATTCTCCTGTTCACACGTACATTTACAGTTTAATGTATATTAGAGTCGATATTCTCCTGTTCATACGTACATTTACAGTTTAATGTATATTAGAGTCGATATTCTCCTGTTCACACGTACATTTACGTAGAAGTGCCTAATCCGCAAACATAGAAATGTGGGTAGCCGTGTTAGCCATATAGTAAAAAACAAACAGTAAAGGTAACACCTGAGACACGTGACACCTTAGTGAGATTAATGAATCATACAAGCTCTTGTGTACAAGTATAGTTTGTCAGGTGCGATCAAACAAAAGGTTCGCACCTAACGATGTATACTTGAATACGAGAGCTTGTGTGAATCGTTAATTTCACAGAGCCTCTAAAGAATTACCTTTGCTTTTCGTTTTTTACCAAAGGTGCAAACTTTTTTACGTTTTAGGTGCAAACCTTTTGGTTTGATTGCACCTGACGAAGTATACTTGTGTACGAGAGCTTGTGTGAATCGTTAACTCACTTAGCCTCTAACGTGTTACCTTTACTCCCCCCCGCAAGCATAGACACGGAAGGGGTGGGAAATAACTATTTGAATAAAACGGCACGATTTAAAACTTTGAATATCATTAGGACATCATTTAGGAAAAGCTAACGGTGTCATTGAATATTGATATTAATATTGCGAAACATGATATAACAGGCACGGTAACCAGTATCGGTTTATACATGTCTCTAATATCTTATTAAAGATGTTTCAAGAGGTTTGATGAAATGAAATTTTATTGGATAATGGTGCCCTTTTAACACATGGCTATCAAAGACACTTTACATATTTATAGTTACTATAATACCTAACCTAGAAACACAAGGAATACGGTTCAAAATCGAACTCGGTATACCATGAATAAGTCATAAGTAAAATATGTATATACATTAAGATCACATATAAAGAAAATATAATTAAAAATATTACAGCACAGATTAGAAAAACACGAAAAACACAAAATATAAGAAAATTACATAGTATTGCACTATATAAGTCTCAGAGGTAATGAGTGATATTACTTATACCATGAATGAATCGAAAATAAAATAGGCATTTACAGTAAGATCACACATAAGAAAAATATAACCCTGAATATTACAGCACAGATCGGATATTTGCAGTATCAGACATATAAAAATGCTGTAAATCTATGTTAAATATCACACGAAAATACAACATATAAGAAAGTTACGTAGTCTTGACCTATAGAATTACCCACTGTAAACTTAGCCAAAGGCAGTAGAAATAAGTTTGGACTTAAAGGTATCTATCTACCTCTGTACATTGTTTAATGTGTGACGGAAGAGAATTAAAAAGAATGGGCGAAGCAACTGCAAAGGCCCGGTCACCAAAATTAACCCGTCGCGAATGAGGAGTGTTAAAGAGCGAATGTCTGATGGCTGTCTCGTTCTGTGGAATTTCCCAATGTTACAGCGTAGACTTGAGTATCCATTCAGTAAAGTTCTTGTGATTCATGTGCAAGAGTGCGACCATTCATCGCATCGACCGGATCTGCACTGCGCGCACAAATTAATGCTAAAGTGTGAAGTAATATGCAGATCGAAATTGACCTAATTAACTGACCTTGACACATAACAACAGGGCTCAAAAAGATATCGATAAACCCACGTGTGTTATCAATATATTATTATATTAAAAATACACGCGGTTACCTGTTCACGGAATTTTGAAATGTTATCAGGATTTACCGATTATTTCTGACTTAATGAAATGATATAAAAAAGAATTGTGTTGAATTTGCTATAATGATAATCGCGTGTATGGAACCCCGAGGTCTGCTGGAAATGGGAGCATGGCTGACGTGAAGAAGATAAACGGTGTCTTTATAGAATTCGCTGATTTACAGTTACAATATAGCGAAATAACGCGTAATTCTTTAAAAATCACGCAGACATGTTTGGATATTTACCCACTTAGTATTATATGTTGCTTTTGAATGAGGTTTTCTGTTAACTTTTTGTACATCTTCGTGTAAAACATCGGCGTTTGACCGATTTTTGCAATCTTCAAACGCGACAACCTGGAAGATGAAGAAACCATTTATTTCATTTCGCCCTCAGAAAATTACAAAATTATTTTTTCTAAACGCTGGAGTTAGCCACAGATTCTTGGTTAGTTTTGCGGTTTAATTTTAATTTTTCGTTGTTTTTTGTCATAATATGATTACTCTGGTGTACGCGATGTATTTAAATTACGCCGAGTAAGGCTTGTCACCCGACAGTTATTGAAATTTTGTTTGTGGTACCTTTATATGATAACGCAATAGACGCAATAAACCTTTCTCCAATTTTGGCAATCAGGAATTATCATCAGGAAACCTTTTCAACTTTTGTGTTTGACTGAGGTCTTGCCCTACGTAATTCTTTGTTAGAGATCATCGCCTAAATAATGCTTTTTCCGATCAAAACTCCACCCTGCTCTCTATGCTAGCTAACTGGTTGGAATATTTCAATCCACAGTTAATTAACGTCAGCCTTTTTTCTTCAGTAAATGGAGATCTCGGGCGATTCACGTGGCATTGGAGCCGATACCAAACGCCCGATGAATGCCTTCCTTATTTTCTGTAAACGACATCGCACCATTGTTCGTGAAAAAAATCCCAAGCTTGACAACCGAAGTGTGACAAGAATCCTGGGAGAATTATGGGCGGAGCTTAACTCAGCTGAGAAAAGTGCTTATATACATCTGGCCAATCAGGTGAGTTATCATATTAGACAATTCAGCTGTTTAATATAACCATAAAGCCCTCTTGAGATGATACTGTTTAATGTAACAATTATCACTTGTTTTGTCAGAGTGGTTTTTTCTCAAAATTTGTTAACATGTTATATGTTAGGGGAAGCAGTTAGTCGAATGGTAGGAACACCGGACTCGTAACCGAAAGGTCACGGGTTCGAAACTTCCCACTAGTTGACCTTTCTGTGATGATCCTCAGCAAGTCATTTATCCCCGATTGCTGGAGTAAACCCGTCTCTAAAATGTGTAGATGCTTGATATTATCCTCGGCGGGGTGATATGTGAGTGTCAAAGGTATTGTATATTCGCTGAATAGCTGCCAATGCTATTTCATTGTAAAACCGCATCTGAGAGGCTTTATTGGCTAATACTTGCGGTATATAAAGGTTGTACTTTACTTTTACCTTTAATAGTTTGATTGGGTGATGTTTTTGCCATTCGATGAGTCAGTGAATGAATTTCTGTTTTTTTTATATTTCTACGACCAAGATACAAATGCTTCAGCTTTACCTTAAGGAACAACTCATTTGATAGACTTTTGATATGTAGCCAAACTAACAGTAATATACAGCACAGAAAATCTAACGTTACCTGTCATTTCGTCATTTTGCATCAAAATGTAAGTTACGACATAACACAACTCAAATAGTCCAGTAAGTCCACCAGGTTAGTATCGACTATGTGTTAATTGTATTTCAATATCACATGTTACTTCACTATTATAAGCTTAACGCAGGTTTATTATCTGATTCTGATTCTGGTCTGTGCAGTGCATACCTCGCTCTGCGAGTATTATCACACTTTGCAAGAGGGAGAAATAGAAGACGTGTGATAAAAACTAAATTGGTACATCAGTAAGGGAAAGAGAGAGAAAAGAGAGAAATTTTAATATCAGATGAGTGTGAGAGCAATAAAAACATTGAGGGGGGGGCAGTCTCATAATGTGAGCCTTAGGCTCATGAGCCCATGTTAAAATGTTGCAACCATTCCATTACATGGCTTCGGTTGTTGTAATACACCCAGCACTCTTAAATCACAGCCATAACACATGTCTGTCAGGCCTTCCTATATTAGTCACATCTCCACTTGCATTTTGTATACTTTTCGTAAAACCAATTCCTAATGGCCACGATAAACCAGTTTGACAGACATAAAATAGTGTTTCTAAAACAACAGGGACTATCACATAGAGAAATTGTTTTTTTACTGGATATTTTAGACATGGCACTCAACATGTTATTAAGAAATATAAAGAATCTGGAATGATTGAAGATAAGAAACGGTGTGGTTGGCCAAAAAAACTGTAATGAAATGAAATTTTACTGATTTATAGTGCCCTTTTAACACATGGCTATCAAAGACACTTTACAAATTTATGGTTGCTATGATTAACTAGAAAA
>WURV02192926.1:0-12252 GCA_011762755.2 Epimenia babai | reverse complement strand
TTACCATTGTAAAGTGTCACTGATAACTAGTTAGTTGAAGAGGCACTATAAATACAATAATAATAATAATAATAATATATCCGAATGAGCCCTGCGTGAACGATTTCTGCCACATAGCAAAACAGAAAACTTACATGAGACAATGAGTTGAACGGACGGATGGACGGACGGACAGCTTTCGTTTAGAATGACTAACCGGAACATTCACCGAGCTTAGTTTATAAAGCATAAAATCACAAAAATTTCTTCTCATGTGGTTTACCCAGATTTTTTCTTGTTTTCCTCAATGAGGCTCATATATTTGCTGTTGGCATGGCGACATCATTTCACAGAATAGCAATTTTGGTACAGCAATGACGGAAAATTTTTGTTTCAAATGCATTGGTAAGCTAATTGCGTTTTTTGTTGTGTCCTTAGTAAATATTTATAGCGACGTTAAGTTCATGAGTTTCAATTCAGAATGAAAAAAAAAAACAGTAAAATTTATTGATATCAAAAAATTTTTACAGTTCTATTTTTGGCATTTAAGAAGAAGACCCGTTTGGCACACGACTCTCGCCAGAGGTAAAGGTTTTTCTGCACCTTTCTCTCCAGAACCACATTAGCTACCCCTATTAATGATACCCACCTCGTAGCTACTGGTCTTGAGTTTTTTAGAAATACAACGGTGCAGGTGAATTTGCCAAAATATGTCACCGTCACACCAACAGTGTCACCTGATAAAAAATTAAATAACAAACATAAATATATTTCAATATTACTCATCTCAACAAAAGTGAGATGTGACATTAGAAGAATGAATTCAATTCACACGGTGACTAAAATACATATGATCGCCTACTGAAATTACACGATACTGTATTACATAAATACTGTACTACTTAGAGGTGTAAATATTGTTTATTATTGTTTATGATTTTCATCACATATTTCACATTTCATTTCAGATTTATGAAGGTATAATTATTACTATAAGTACATCTGATATTTTCTACCATTAAGTAAAATTAAAATCTTAACTTTTATCACAGAAAACCTAATAAAACATAACGAAACTTGAAAAATAAAAATTATCTAATGCATTAATTGTGTCTAATAATTTTAATAATTTTGAGTCAGACATTAATTTTTTTATTGCAAAATGTGATGGGGTGGGTGTTGTTCATTCAAAATTAGACAGAGGCTACCATGTTAGCCAAATCGTAAAAATGAGAGTTAGAGATGTATTACCTTGATTACAGGTGAGCTTTTGTAACTTATATATACTTCTACCGCGTCGTTTGTTATTCTCGCATTTAAAATCAGCGAACGCGAGTGTGAAGAGTGATGGATATATTTTACCTGTACTGTAGGGCAGTCCGTCTGTATTGGCTGAATGCTTATGGGATGAGAAGCAATGGCCACTGTCTGAGTGGTAGCCAACACTCCGGGCCCACAGTCCTGTGTGGATGCCTTCCCCGATGTGACCGCCAGCCAGACCCACACTTATCTTACTTGTAGCTACTGAAATAACAGAGCATGTATTCACATATTATCTTCCTTGTAGCGAGTAAAATAACAGAGCATGTATTCACATATTATCTTGTAGCTACTGAAATAACAGAGCATGTATTCACATATTATCTTCCTTGTAGCTAGTGAAATAACAGAGACTGTATTCACATATTATCTTCCTTGTAGCTAGTGAAATAAGAGAGCATGTATTCACATATTATCTTCCTTGTAGCTAGTGAAATAACAGAGCATGTATTCACATATTATCTTGTAGCTACTGAAATAACAGACCATGTATTCACATACTACCCTCCTTGTCGTGACCAAAAAACAGACCATGTATTCACACACTATCTTCCTTGTGGTGACCAAAATAACAGACCATGTATTCACACACTACCTTCCTTGTGGTGACCAAAATAACAGTCCATGTATTCCATGTATTCACACACTACCTTCCTTGTGGTGACCAAAATAACAGTCCATGTATTCACATACTATCATCCTTGTGGTGACCAAAATAACAGTCCATGTATTCACATACTATCATCCTTGTGGTGACAAAAATAACAGTCCATGTATTCACACACTATCATCCTTGTGGTGACCAAAATAACAGACCATGTATTCACACACTACCTTCCGTATGGTGGCTGAAATCACCGAGCATATATTCGCATACTAAAAAACCTCGCTTGTTTATGAATTGTGGGAATACCTTTGCACGCGATCTCTACATAAAAGGTGGGATGGTGAGGGGTCAATGACTGCTGTAACTGTATAGTGGAAGATCTCTGCGATGACTTCGATACAAGGAAGGAGGTAACAGACGCCCGCGCTGATGGTGATACAACTTCCACATCGTGTGAGCACCGAATGTTGTCCGCCATATATAAGAGAGCCAAACTAAAATATCTGCGCAAAAAATTTTTATGCATATATATTGAGCGTTTCCCATAAAAATGCTGTATCTCCTTGTTACCTGACTTTGGGCCAGTGAAATATACATCATATACGTACCTGGTAATTGGGGATGTTTAAAGCTGATCTTTATTGACCAGAAAGAAAAACAGTACAATAATTAAAATGATTATGAAATCAGTAGTTAACATCTACAATCAGATATTAATATGTCATAAGAAATGAAACAAAAAAGAGGGCTCAGAATAGAAAATGAAATAACTAGGCAAGTGAAAGAAACGTGACATGATAAAGATGTGTTTTCTATTTCATTTTATTATTATAAAGCTGTAATGTTTCGTGGCTGACAATTTTTTCAGTATGACTCCACTAGCATAACCATTTTTCATTTAAAAATTAATGCCCTTGTTTCCAAATAATCGTACAATGTAAAGAAGGTAGCAATTGGTCCAATACCAGAGCCTGCGAATGATGCCATCCGTGTATACAGATAACGTAATTTCCACGGTCACTATATTCATCATTCATATTAAATTACTGCCAATCATTGGTGGTTGAACAGTTATGGGATAATCTAACTCCATAAAAGTGGAGATGTTTAATTTGTAGATACGCTGTAACTGTATAACTGTATTAGTCGTAAATTATATCCACTTAATGTATTACCTCAAATGGCAGACCTTCGCACTAAGCAGACATGGTGATAGAGATTATCAAATAAAAAATCGATAGAAATCCCCCCTTTGCTCCCATGATAAGATGCTGAAAAAATTTGAAAGATACTAACCCAAGGACAATATCTGCCAAATGGCAGACCCCTGTGATAAGGGGCTCTTAAGAAAAATTTTTAAATAAAAAATACGAACATCGGCATACGTTACTTCCCCTAGGTGCAATGACGATACCATGAACAAATCTAGGAGAGACCAATCCAAGGTCAACATCTGCCAAATAGCAGAAGTCTGTGATAACCGGTTCTTGAGACAAAAATTTTTTAATAAAAAATATTAACATCAGCAGAAGTTACCTCCCCTAGCTGCGATGACGATACCATGAACAAATCTATAAGAGACCAACCTAAGGACAATATCTGCCATACAGCAGACCTCTGCGATAAGCGGTTCTTGAGAATAAGATTTAAGAAAAAATTCCAACATTGGCAGAAGTCACCTCCCCTAGCTGCAATGACGATACCATGAACAAATCTAGAAGAGACCAAGCCAAAGACACCATCTGCCAAATTGCAGACCTCTGCGATAAGCTGTTCTTGAGATTTTTTAAGAAAATGTTAACATCGTTAACAACTTCCGATCAGAAAAGCTCCCCGAGCATAAGCTCAGGTGACCTAAAAAAGGAGAAGTTCCTAAACTGACTCATGTTGAGCCTATTTTTGTGTTAGATTATATTTAACAAAAACATGTTACCAAACTGTCCTTTCGAGCTCGACTGCGGCCTCTTTTATTGATATTTTCATTCTTTTATTTCATAATTGATAATCATAATCATAATGTGACACTGACAGCCTAGTGATAAGTGAATGGTGAAGGGTCGTTGGAATTCACAGAAAATAGGTAAATTGATTAATCGTCAATCTCACCATCTAAAATGTTCTTTTTCTCGTTTACTTTCAGAAGGCGAGGATATAAATTAGTTCGTACGTGTCAAGAAAAAATTGAGAGAGGTACAAGGCTCAACTCGAACTTGTTTATCCTGGAAACATGTTGAACAGGAAATAGTACAATTTTTCGGAAGTACCAAATATAATACAGACATTTCGTCCATGAATTGAAATGGTCACTAACATTATTGATTATGGCTTAACAGTCGTTACAATGAGGCAGTCACAAACTCTCTATGGTCTTGCTTACAAATATGAACAGCGTGTAACAAATGCACTGATAAAACTGATTCACTAGATCATACCATGTCCTTGCCACTAGATCATACCATGAAACTGAATGCCAATTTATTCAAAGCAAAAATATATTATAGAATAACCACTTCAAAACATGATGTGTTCGTGTAGAAGTAGAATACACAATTAAATATACCATAGAGAGTAAATCATGTAAAAATGGACTCGTCAAGCCGTGGCTTTAATTAATTAAGTGATTTTTTTCTGTCGATAATAGAAATGTAAGATTTGTAAGTATAACCTGTACACATTGAACGAAACTTAATAGTGGAGATGTCTCGACAGGAGACAGACGAAGTGTGATACACTGGGATGTCCCCCTCGATTTTCCAGAATTTCCCATCTCACATTAACATGTGATTTTATCTCACATAAATCATGTACGGGGCCTTAAAATTACATAAACTATATACAGTATTATATACATTATAAACTATTCCCGCTGCTGTGTAATTAAGATATTTTAAATCCCTACCTATCGACGTAAGTTCCTCCTACTTACCTACCGACTCACCTATCTCACCCACCTTCCCCTCGATGATACAACAATGGTTTAATATTTGTACATTTTTTTTCACTACACGTCATTGCTATCGTTATACCATTTAAAATTAACTGCCGTAGTTTTCCTGTTACACTCTCTGAGCATGTTACACACTATCTGTCGAAAATATGTGGTATTACAGAACAATAACTATAGCTGACGTATTTGTCTTATTTTATAAGCAGAAAATAAGCTATAGATAACTGCTTCATCACCTCATATGAGTATTTAAGTAAACTATTTTGGCCGACCCGTTTACTTAATATGCAAATTTGATTGGTCAATATCCTAGACTCACTACCGGTTCTCGTCATTGCGAAATTACTGAACGTTGAAACCGAGATAACAGAACGCTGCATTTGCGGCGAGTGCGTGAAATTTGTGAAATTTTCTTAGTTAATCGTAGTTTGGGATTTAGTCTGTTGTTTAGTAGAACGGTAAATATCGCAAATAGAGTCGTCGGCTAGACGTTAAATAGAGATTTATACTATTTCAGTGAGTATTTATGTTATAGAGAAGGCGTTGAATTT
Source organism: Epimenia babai (assembly GCA_011762755.2). NCBI lineage: Eukaryota > Metazoa > Mollusca > Solenogastres > Cavibelonia > Epimeniidae > Epimenia > Epimenia babai. The sequence continues at coordinate 6,848 of WURV02192926.1, read as the reverse complement.
GGGTGTGTCAGCGACAGTCACTGTCATGTGTTATGATAATGATTTTTAAATGAAAATTACTCACTACGCCTATTCCGTCGTACTGACCATCAGCAAATTAGAACGTGTTACCACTATTTATCACCAGCGCTGCAACAGCTTCAGTCTTTCAAGACAAACTTATTACCTTTATGCACACAGAGTAGGACTGGACCCTCTTTGATTGCATTTTCATGTATTTAGTACTATCTATTAAATCTATTAACATTTCTATTTTTTGTTTTTCTTATCTTATTACGCTTCCTATAGAGTGCGACAATACTCGCTGCGCGAGTCCTGCACTTAAGCGATCGTAATAAAAAAATCGTTCCTCCTCTGCTCCTACAACTTGGATAACTATAAATCTAACTATAATTAAAAAGCAGGACTCGTAAAAATCACCTTTTTGGCGTAAGTATCGATTTTGTGATGAACACTCCGCCTATCGTATGAACACTCATACCAATGTGAATGTCATTGTCACTACAGCTTAAATTTAATGTTACTTGTGTATCCAGGAGTCGCATTGAGCTGTCATTTAAAGAAGCATACCATTATGGTCTGTCTTTTAGCTATAAGGAGATATAACAATGTGTTTGATGTGTGACAGTTTGGTACATATGCGGAAACCATTGTAAATCCATCAGTTGGTAGAGGTTAATTTTACTGTTATTTATGTATGAGAATATCTGCCCCAATCAGTTACATCCCCATGTTCCAAAAGTCAGTCCTATCTTCGATATCTCCTCCAATTATTCTTGTAAGGCTTAAAATCATGTTATTATATAAGTCATCGTTCTCCCTAATCTTTTGACTATTATATTTCTATATTGACCAGAGTTAATTTTTACGTAGTTATTTTGTATTAACCCCTAGCACTCTGTTGTCACAGAATAGTATTGCTTTAGTAATATGATGTACAGATGTCGATGTAGTAAGGTTTAAAACTTTTAGCAGTGTAGTAGTCACCAAGGTTGTGTTTTGATTTTAAAATAAGGGTGAAAAATAGAATGGAGGCTCATTCATTAATTTTTATTTTTTGTGATATCAATATTTTCTACTGAACTGTATTTTGTTCTTGCAAAACTACAGTATGTACTGATTACAAACTGAGATCTGTAGGTCTTCGGTTGAGAACCCATCAGAGGTATAGGTTTTTTTCCTGTACATTTCTCTCTAGCTATTCAAAGAACCACATTGGCTACACTATTAATACCATGATTATAAACTGTCATTCTTTCTGTGTTGGTACACGGGTTAGTTTTTGACCATTGAGGCATGAGTGAAATCACTGTGTCATTGTGTATAATTGGCGCGAGTGTAGTTCATATGGCACGCGCTGTAATATATGTACCGTTGATTCCATTATAACTATCACAATGGACAAGCTGTCAGGTTTGGTTTATTTTTACATGACTCTGAATTGTTATAAAGAATTTATTGAAAAGGAATTTTTTGTCTATTTATTGACAACGTTGTGAAATATACATATTGATTTTTCTATCCCATGATTTATTAACGTATACACCTCATTAGTCGGCTCTAATATCAGTGGGGGTGTTTTCATTGGACGTCAGTGGTAGTTAGTAATTGAATAAACTACATCTTCGAACGTACTTTTTCACTGTATAATAGTAATTTATGACCACCGCTGTAACATATTGTTTAGACTGTTAATACACTTGCAGATACTGCAGGATACCTGCGTAAGGTAGGGCGACCACCGGCATCTCCCGGACTATTTTCTCGTACCAGTGGACCTTCCAACTATTCAGTGGACCCTACCTACAAGTAGACGACCGTCGACGTCAGACGTTGGCGTTTATTTCGGCGATTGATACATCGTTATGATAACCCACCTCGCATTTTGAGTTGCCTAAATAATGATTAATAAGCGGCGAATTTCCAGAGTGCTATACCTGTCGGTCGTGTTGCTCGGCTTGTTCCTTTTATTTATGAATCTTTTAACCAACCAGCAGGCACAAAACGTCGCGGTGTTCGCGCAAATCATGACGCGTTCGGACGGCGATCCCGTACAAAATCACGCGAACACGCAATCGACTACGAAGCGGAAAACCAGCGATGCCGCGGTCATTACTAATACGCCAAAAGTTACCCAAAAGTCGATAATTTTGAGTAAGGTATTTTCTAAAATCGTATCGTTAGAGACGGAAAGTCCCGAACAGACGACGGGTATCGATACCGGTCTCGTTAGGTTGTATAATAAAATAGCCGTTAGAAAAATTCAGTCGATTTTCGATAAGACTTTAGAGCAAGAAAACTCCGGCGTTTCGCTCCGCGAAGGTAGTCATAACAAAACGAAGAGACTACCTCTCTGTTCGGATATTCCCAATTTACGTGAGTATCGCATTAAATGCGCAGTACAGGATAAAATTTCCTGCACTCGCGTATGGTATTATATCTCCAAACTATACACATACCAGTTTCATTGCACATTTCCTATTTTTCTTTGTTATACCAGGATTGATAGATCGGGGAAACCACCACTAGTGACTGGGCGATTGTTTAACACCGTTCATTGGTTTATTGATGTATACCACAGACTTGCTGCCGCGATTAACCCTTAACACTCCGTTGCCGCACAGTTATATTGCTATAGTAATGTGATATACATATGTCAGTGTGCTAAGGGTTAACCAGCTTGTCTCGTGTCTCATACTGTTACAGATGGGAATGCATTAAAATTCCTTATTATTTATTCGCTATACATTTCTGACATGACGTTTATTTATCGTGCTAATTTTAACGATCCTAAATTATCCCACAGGCCCTAAACGCTATATTATATTCACCATGGTGATATACAAACATTGACGATCAATAGAATTTGTTTTGTACTCTCGGTACAACAGCTGTTGCCATCTTTGTAGCTACCTAAACTAATACCTGGTACCGTAAAGAGATAAATCTTCGCCCATTGAATAACTTGCGAAATATTTACATCGTCGCTGAATTAAAATTTTGACGATGCTTTTACTCGTGCTTTCAATCGCCGATTCGAAGTTATTGTTCGTTAATCCTGAAATGGGCGAAAAAAATTTTCCCGGAGTACATTAGGGAGCGTCGAGGTTCATACGCTATATCAACGTCACAGGTTCGAAACTTCCAACAGGTCCAAGCGGTTTTTCCGGCAAGATTGTAACACAATAATTATCCCAGATGGCCAGAATATACTCATATTTATACTAGGTAGAACATCAGTATATTTAGTATGTAGAATTTTAAGGGGTATCATATTTGAGCATACACAATTTATGCCGCAATAACAGGGCGACACATGACTATGGTATCTAGATAAGGACTTTAAAATTTGTTACTCAGGCGCGTGTATTGGTCATATCACTGATAAGGCCTCTGTCATATTCATCATTTCTATAGTTACATATGCATCCTTATTGATTGTAATTCGCGGCATGAACGCTGGAGTTTGATACCTATATGTGAGCTTTGACCCTGTTTATATCTTGCGATACGCAATTGGATGTTACAAGTTATCGCGTGGTGTATCGGGTATAATTTTTTTTATCCGTCATTTTGGCAGGCGCGGCACTGGAGACGATATTTTCTTGCATAGCACGAAAGGATGCGTTTAGTGTAGTTATCGGTAAAAACAGGACTGGTCGCACTAATAACTCGGCGTCATGTATTTATGCGTTTTTACGTGGATATTTTATGGATTTATCGGACGCTTTCTCACTGTTTCCCCAAAATCCAGTCGAATCGAGAAAATTTCGTAACAGTTGACCAAATTAGGAGGTAAAGGTAACGGTAAAGGCGAGGTTTTGGTGCTACTTTATAATGAAATGTCAGTCGCACGTACAACATTGCCTTGTTACATCCCCAATATATTTCAATAATAAACCATTTCACGGCGAATCTTTCTCAATATTCAAGCACGAAAATCTTGCTCATTTCCCAACGTGGAAGGCGCGGAGAAAAATCCCCTGTTTGTGCCGGTTTGAACTCGCAACCTCTCGCATGAAAGGCAGCGCTTCTAACCACTGGCGCCAGCTATAGGAGCTATATCAGCATTGGATTGTGACCGTCACACGGTCAAAAATACCATTTTAAATATTCTTCCTACACCCTTGATAATCTAAATACCTTAATATTTAATGGTTACGGAAATGTGTCATTTAACTTTAATTGTTTAGGAACACGAATCCTTTTGACGCTACGTCTGTTTGATCGTGTCAATCGGGACAGGATTTCTCATGACGTCATCTTTCAATAGAAGAGAAATGAACTTATCTCGCATCTCATTATATTTTGATGGCTTTCTGGCTCAATAACGCAATATAAAATCGTAGTTTTATTGAACATGGCACATTATTAGCACAAGTGTCTTGTCATGCGAATTTTTGCCATATCGTAAAACGTTATGTCGGAACATTACAGAATAAATAAGGGTTTTTTTTACGTAAATACTCCTTTGAAGATTTTCAATGCTGTTAATCAATTCGATTGGATAATCATTTGAAAAAAGAGATAACTTAAATGTTTATGCAATTGTTATTGAGTACAAAGTGACCCTTCGGAATGTGTGTACATATATTTAAACAAGTTACGCGATTCGACTGACTCCCTGCCGTCTGACCTAGCTACATTAGTGAATGTTGACACTGTGACATATGGAGTATGTGGGGGGGGGGGGGGGTTGTAAATGGCCTTGCTTGTCGTAGATAACTAATTTATGTATGACCTTGTATTGTTTTAACTTCGTTATAGTCACACAATGGTATATACTGTATGCTGCATTACGCAATTACAAATTATATGAATAATTAATCGTTATGCCATTAGTATATACTTCTAATGCATAACACGTCTGTAAATCCAGATGTCGGGGTTGATGCTGTATTTATAGATGGTCTAAGAATGAATATTGGAGAAAGGAATGCATATGAGAAGCAATGGGAGTATATACAATGCATACATTATCAGTATCCACGTGATAATCTGGTTGCATTTTGAGAATACATTTCCACACACTTGAACCACAGAGTTTCTGATGAGAGTCGCTGGCTAGCTAATTAGTGGCCGTAATTATATCGCGTAAAATTATGTTTTCCAGTAGCTTAGGAAGTAGTTGCGGGGTGTGAAATTTCAAACCAGGGCACACAGGCATGTTTGTATATCGGAAGAGCACTCTCGTGGCATTTTCAATAAACATACATGAATGTTGCATAGGGCTAGCATGCAAATAGAGGCTGCAAAGAGAGGTGTTAGACAGGGAGATACTTTATCGCCAAAACTGTTCATTGCTGTTTTGGAGGAGATATTCAGAAAATTGACTTTAGATGAAAAAGGCATCGTTGTAAATGACCGAAAACTATCTCACCTTCGTGGCGCACATATAGAAAGCGACTTTGATAGCTACGTGTTAAAAGGGCACTGTAAATTAATAAAATTTTATTTCATTTCGAATAGACGGGGCATGCCGGCAAAATGTCTCATGCCGGCCTAAATTTCATGACCTGTAAGTTGCAGCAATGATTGACTACTGTACACGTTTATCGTTAAATATACCGCCGATGTTCGTCATTGCGTGTTGAATGATCAACTCAATGTTTCGGTGTTTCCAGAGGGCTTTCATAATGTGGATCTTAACGGAACGATGGACAACTATACCGAGAGCGACGTCGAGATGCTACACCCCGACGTCAACCTCGGACACTGGAGGCCATCGACTTGTACAGCTAGACACAAAGTTGCTATTATAGTACCCTTCCGTGACAGGGAAAAGCATTTGATAGCCTTGCTGAAATATTTAATTCCTATTTGGAAGCGGCAAGAAATTTACTTCAAAATATACGTCATCGAGCAGGTACGACCAGCTTTAACTACCATATACAGTAGAACCATCTTAATGCGGTACTGTTTAATGTAAAAGCTCACATATTTTGATGTTTTTGTGCAATTCCATTTAATATTTAGCATCCACGCAGTATTATAAATAATAAGTATGTGGCTTGTAACATTTTTCCTTAACTAATTCATCTGACGATTGCAATAACTCGTGTTGCAATAAATTTCTATTTATCTTTAGTAATTTTACCATTTCTTCTATTCCTAACAGAGTTTTAATATGCTTTCATTCTGCGATAAATCAGTCAATGTCATAATTTGGTTTACTTTATTTTAATTTTTTTTTTGATTTTTCTCTGTATGAGTTGTACAAGTGTTCTGTCTGGTAGTTGTGTGTATGTATGTATTTGTACGTATGTGTCTTTGGTAGTTAGTGAATAGTCCAAAAAGATACTTGAGAAGTCTTTATTGTAATCACTGATATTAAATTGATAATGCATTCCAATTTAGATTTAAATTCCAACCATCTTACCACTACGCCACCCGGTACTTGTTGGCGTCTGCAACTCGTGGCGTGAACGGTTGAACTTCCCCTAGATAAACAGTTCTCACTACTACGACCACCTAGGCTAGCTTTCCGAAGGGCCAAATTTGACCTACGGCCCGACGATTACCTTTCTTAGTCGCCCACTGTTAAATGAACAAACCAACGCGACAAATAAGCATGTCGTGACTAAACATTCCCGTCTAATTATTTACACCAAATCGTTAGAGATATTCAGTTGATACACTTGATCGCGTCCAACCGCAGCTAGGTACAGTGTTTCTGTAGTCACTCGTATGTTTACATTGGTTACGACCTTACCGGGCGGATTTATGGCACGCACTCATGCCCCACTGCAGCTCTATGAACTATCATAGACGAGTATAGATACCATTTGCCATTGATAGTCGGTACGAAATTACTTTGTAGATACATCATACAGTATTTTAAGGGGGGT
>WURV02192915.1:0-12253 GCA_011762755.2 Epimenia babai | reverse complement strand
TAGAGGTCGGATGTAAACTATTCGTGGCGACGTTATCAGGGCGGAATAGAGGTCGGATGTAAACTATTCGTGGCGACATCATCAGGGCGGAATAGCGGTCGGATGTAAACTATTCGTGGCGACGTTATCAGGGCGGAATAGCGGTCGGATGTAAACTATTCGCGGCGACGTTATCGAGGGGTCATAGCGGCCTAATGTAAACTATACCTAGCGACATTATCGGGGCGTCATAGCGGCCGAACGTAAACTATACATAGCGTCCTCGCTGCAATTGTATGGTAATCGATTTGACGATCTGCACATCGGCGTCCACCGTGGGCCATGCTAGCCGCTATAGCTATGGTACAGTTAAGATGTATTTATTCATCATTTGTAAATTGTTCCCAACAATTTTGCCACTGTTAATAAAATAGCCATGTTTCTACGACACCGGTTAAACCAATATTGCGTTAATGTCGTGCTTTATTCAATTTTATCGCGGTCTAGTGTGTGTATTATATGCCAACGATTTGTAGTGCTTTCAACATAGCTCTGTTCTCCACGCTTTCGACCGCGGCGAATGTCGCTAGATGGTAGCTAGTTTCCCAATAACAACCCTAAAATGTCAACGCCATCGATCACAGGTTGATTTTTGGCAATTTCCTCGACCATCGCGTCGAGTTGTCTTATCTTAGTGCATACTTGAAATTTTTCACTATCAAAGCCTACATATTAGCCCCGCTTTATTGACACTTTACACGAGTAAAAACTCCCAACAGTTTTAGGTTGCAATGTAACCGCTAATCTATTTATAGTCCTGAATTTCCCGCATTTGTCTACATGTACAGTATTCATGATATGGAGAGAAATGTTAGATAATACAGTCAAAAATAGAATTCTCGACAAAGGGGATTAAATTGGTGGCGAATGGTCATTAATTATATGTTACAAGTTTGTGCAATACCAGGCAGAATCTCAACAGAGCGATGTAGTACTGTACGCGTAATTCCATTATCTTATGTTCGCGTTACCCTAGTCACGTATGTCTAGTCACTAGTCAGCTCGTGTCATTTGATATTCCAGTCGGCATCATTTCTATCGGGGTCGTCATGTCTTATAGCATATACAACCGCATTCTGTGCCTGAGTTTGTAAATACATGCTGATTTTTTTTTGTAAATAAATATAATTTATTTATCTCACTTCACGCGTTTGTTTTAAATTTATCTGCTAACCTTGATCAAGACTAAATCCGGACTCCAGATGGCGATCACCCACCGTCCTAAACTGATGTTCGATCGACTGTTGCCTGATTAAAATGTGACATTAAAAGAATGGTTATTAATAACCATATGTTATCTGTGAAATACTTGGTCAAGATAATTCACAACACATCGTGGCACAGTGAGTAAGAGTGAGTTACAGTGAGTTTTATTTATTCCTGTGGATGATATACTATATATTAACGCGATATTAATAGGGCTAGCCGATGTGCTTCTCTGAATAGCTGGAAAGAAATGCGCAGACAAAACTATACCTCTGATGGGACACGAGCCAACGATCTCCATATAATCGGTCTAGTGCTCTACCCCATCTGACGTAAAGGTATTTTCTGCGCATTTCGGTCCATACTATATTGGATTTCCTGTGTGTTGAACATATATAACAGATTCTAACCACTATAATCACTTAGAACAATCTTTTTGTACAGCGCACGAGTCAATAACAAGAGGAATCGTTTGACTAAGGAAAATTGAGTAAAACCAATGGTAAACGCCCGTGTTGAAGGGGGCAGTTAACGTAGTGGGAAGAGCCTTTGACCTTGAATCCAGAGAACCGTGGGTTCAATTCCCGTTCTAAACTGTGGCGTTTTTGGGGGGCAGAAAGCGTCTTAAACTCCTCTGCCAATGGGCGTCTGGGTAGCTCTTGTGTGTGGTTTTGTTATGGTTGTTCAAAATGTGGCTGTGTTTCAGATGCTTTATGAATGGTTTTTATGTCCTTCATCCTATTGTAAATATCTATTAACTATTATTGACTTAGCGAAGTATGCGACCGACATTTTGTGGCCGACTGTAACGGGGAGAGAAGGTGATTGGTGAGAAAATGTTCGATTAGTTGTGAGTTTGCAGCCTGTTCAAGCCATTTGGATATTTGAGTTAGATTAGACACAGGCCGCTAATTTATCAAAATATCACAGTCACGATTATGCTGTTTGCCAATTGCCGACCGGTGGCTTTTACCACAATTCTCTAAGATTCTTGAGAAATTATTTAATAATACATTAGTTAAATTTATCAACCTTGATAGTATCTTATACGATAGTCAATGCGGCTTCCGGAAAAATGTCAACATCACGACACTGATCGAAGTAGTTGAAAATATTACCACTGCTACTGATGTTTCATGTTATTGCTGATTGAAAAAGCTTTCGATACTATAGATCATGAAATACTCATTATCGAGCTTAAAATATATGAAATAAGAGGCATTGTATCAAAATGGATAGCAAGGTATTTGCACGGTAGACTGCAATATGTATCATTTAATAATGTGGATCCTGGCTTGCTTAGTGTCACCTGCGGTGTTCCCCAGGGGTCTGTATTAGGACCAAATCTCTTCATATTGTATACAAATAATTTCCATAATACCTCGTCCATCCTAAAGTTTATTTTATTCGCAGATAATACTAACATATTTGTCCAATATAGACATCAACATGGCGGCAGCTACAATGTGCAATGAGCTAAAGAAGGTAACTGTTTGGTTCAGGGTCAAGAAACTATCTTTGAATATAAGCAAAACTAATTATGTGATATTTTCTGCAACACCCGTGTAGAATGACGTAAATATCCTATGTGATAGAAGCGTATTAGACTATTCGAAAGCAACGTATTAGAATATAGAGTACAATATACGAAATTCTTAGGTGTATATATTTACAGCAATTAACTTGGTCTCAGCTTATCAAGTGCATCCATTCTGAAATTCCTAAAAGTTTATTTATACTTTACAGAGCAAGCATTTTTATAATAGTGATGCTTTGTATATACTGTAATGCAGTTTAATTTTACCTTATATAAATTATTGTAGTGAAGTATGGGGGAATACCCACACATCGTGAACAAAGAAATAAGAAATAAAAGTACTTGTCTATACGTTCTATACATTACATTTACTTAAAATAAATACTCGTTCCAAAAAATAATATCAATGTAATGGTATAAAGTGATTGATATAATGGAAAAAAACTGTACACATACTTGATTATTTACAAGGTACATAGTACAACATACATAGATCCTAAATCTCTACTGTGAATTTCAACAGTCTATCAACATAAAGATTATAATTATCTCTTCAGAAGCGCAGTAAAGCAGCTTCAAAAACTGGATCGTGTGTCACTGATCTAACCACGCTAAACATCCCAAGTGAACAATGTAGCCCAGTACCTGTGACATACACGGGCCCTCGCAGTCTCATATTTGGAATTGCATCATTCATTTCACCACTCACAATTGAAATCCTTTAGATAAAAAGTGAAGTACAACATTTATAGACCGCAAGTATCAGCCAATAAACGCTCTCGGATGCGGTTTACAATCAAATGTCATTGTCAGCTATTCAGCGCATATACAATACCTTCGATACTCACATAGCACCCCACCAAGGATGATCGAGCATCTACTCATTTCATTCAGAACCACTGATATCTCAAGTCTGTTTATCATACAAGCGATATACACAGATATCTCTACAAGCATGATGGACTGTGATGAAATTTGTTGAATTTTGCGGTGTTTTCTACATCAACGTGGTGTTAATAGGGGTAGCCAATGTGGTTCTTAGAATAGTGCACAGCGCACATGCTATCTATGTATACTCATCTAATATATCACTTCTTACCAAAGTGGTCGAGCGACTAAAGCCCGTCAGATTTAGTGAAGGTTTGAATGGAACTTTATATCTTATTGTTATCAAAATCTTCAGTCCACAGAGATTTAACTTCCTTGTTGCCTGATCGAATGTGAGGTACAACGTCGAATGTACGGTCGAGTTAGATATTTTACGGCGTCGCGGCGAATATTGTTGCTCAAGTGACCCGTAGTGTATACTTAAACCAAACAAGAAAAAGTAAATTTCGTATTGGATTACTCGATTTATTTTATATCTGCGTATAACTTATACATTACTCGAACATCTTCGATAACCGATGAACGTAAGTATATAACGGCCTATTTAGTTAAGTTATATTTATTTAATCATATATAATTATTTAATGTTTCATACTGCATAGACGGTGTGATGTGGTGTCGTGTGTTGCGATGCAGCATAGTAAAGTGCAGTGTATTTATTATACGTGTGATATTGTTTATCGTGATGTATCGTGGACTTGTGGTTTAGTGTAAGGCTATACGTTTCAGCTTTTTCTGATACCCTGTCTACTTCTGTGAAGACTGTTGCTTGCTTTTAGATCAATTTACACGAATATGTTATCGTTCTAAATCTATTCTTAGTTAAATTTCATATATACCTGGACAAAATGCCCAATACAGAAGCTGAAAGTCGAGTTATGCAGAGGTTTATTAGACTTGACTCGTGTATCTCTCCTTGTCTCAACCAGACGTGTTCGTCATCGACTTGGTGACTACTCCGTGTCGTTCCCATCGTTCACTCACCACCTGGTCGACATCGGCGAAAAGTCGCTCATCTGTATATTCGGATTTACGACAAAGGTTTCTTCATCTAAGAGAGACGGACGACTATCTCATCTACACATGAAGCCCATATTCTCGATATTTGGAAGTATGTTAGTCGTAAAAAACATGGACGTATGTACCATATGTACCGTCCTTCTCTGATGATGGATTCGACCTTTCTCCCTCCTCCACTCCTCCCTTTCCTTGTTTTCCCTTCTCCCCCCTCTCCTCATCTCGTCTCGTCTCTTTTCTCGCCTTTGTCTGCCCTATCTCGCCTTTCGCCTTTCACTTCTCTAACCTCACCCATCTCTCCTCCCTGCATCTCCTATACCCCCCCCCCTTCCCAGGGTTGTTTGTTCGCTATGTATTGCAGGGATAGGAGGAATGCGGCCCGTTTTCACAAAAGTAAAATCCCATCTCCGTTACGTGCGACCCTCCAGTACAATCACTCCCTTTTCTATGTTAAAAACAAATCTCCTATGTCCCTCGTAGGGTTATATTGTTTCTCCAAACGCCAACATGAAACATTGCGATTTCTCACGGTGCACTTTACCATAACCGTGTACACAGCTGCAATTTGTTGGTAATTTTTCTCATTCTGGAAATTTGCCTCAACCAATCCGTCTTCCGCCAGAGATTGCGGAAGCTTTTCGAATCGATCTAGACCGCCCAAACGATCGAGTTATATAGGATGGACTGAACAAAATTTTCATGTGTAAACGCACTATAATAACACTAAAAGTAATTCATTCGTCTTATATCCATTTATCTTTGCGTGGCTCTGCGGAAACCTTCTTCATCTTCGGTGTGCAGGTCTCTTATTGTTCTCGGTGAACTGGCCGAGAGTGGATTCCTCTACACCTAGAGAATCGGTGAATGGAGTGGAAGGGAAGTCACTGACGCTCTCCTGTACTGTACCCGCTCGAGTGAATATCGTTACTTGGAAAAAAGACTCCCTTTTGGGGGATGCTGTTATAAGCTATGGATTCACGGCGGGAAAGGCTCATAGTTTATCGTATAGCAAAGGATGGCCACGAGGCCAAGTGACAGTTTCTGGTTCCGACATCACGATCACGCAACTCGACAAGTCGAGAGATGCTGGAATCATCCTCTGCGCTAAAACCACCGGTCTTGGTCAAGGGACGTGGAAAACATACAACGTCACAGTAAATGGTTAGTCGTTACTATAACATACCCGTACATAATATACGAAAATTGCACGGAATGCAACCGTGGTAAAATGAAACCGGTATCAGAGACATTGAGCTTAGGGATAGTTGTGTCGTAAAATACGAGAAACTAATACCGTTTGGCCTTTGTCAGGTGTAATTTTATTATACTGAATAAGCTAGGCATACGTGAAAGAAAGCTAATAACTATGAATGTGCGCGTGCGCGCGCGCGTGCGAGCATGCGGGCATGTACGTTTCTGCCCGTATGCACGTCGGTTCAAGAATTATTCGTGAAAAACAAAATAGCTGTGTCATCGGCGCTTTTTTATCGCTGGATTGCTCATGAGTTCTATATTTTATTGCAAGGCGTTATGGGATTTTTCTCCTCATACGATACTTTATTCCTGAGTAAAATTGAGACATGGTGAACGGTAATAAGTCGAGGCATGGTGCAGCACTGCAGCAGTAGTCATAATTTTTTTTAAATCAGTAATCAAACATCCGTTTTCGGAAACGACAAATTTTTATAAGAGAATCGGCTGCTGCTAGGCTCAGATTAAAGAATATCTGTATTCATATCCATGTTCCAGTGCCACCCACGATATTATCCTTAACGAAACATGGCAGCACTGTCGGCGACGGTGATCTGACCCTCGTCGAGGACGTCGGTACCACATTTAGCGTTTCAGTAAATCCCGAAACCGACAAACCATATACCGTCAAGTGGAAAGTGGGGAGTAGCATACTGAAGGATTCTACAGAGGTCACCTACACGGTGAAGGCCAAGAGGGAGTGGCACGGCAAGAAGCTGGAGTGTGTCGTGAAGAACAAGTTCGGTGAATCGAGGAAAGAATGGAGGCTCGTCATTTACTGTAAGTTGGTTTTAACTCTTTCCCAGGACATTAATATTTTTAATGATATTTAGGGTGTAATTGTTTATTTAGAATATTCTGACAGACGTAAATACAATTTAGTATTTTTGTAAATATTTTTAAATAAGTAGTTCATATCATTTAAAGGGTAGGTGCCCACCAGCCGGGTACATTAGAAGCAATAGAACTTAATGATGAACTAAAATTTTTATAAATCAGCTCCATGAAAAAATCATGCGGAGTTGTCTCCCATCGGGCCAACTGTAACACAAACAGGTTGTAACGATTTTTCTCAAGGACCTTAACTATCCAGTAGTTTATATTGGGAATTATAGTTCCCACAGCCCGGAAAGGGTTAAAAAGTGTAGGTCAAGTTCATTTAAAACAATTTCTATTATTGAGAAGTTAACTTTCATCACACGATGCAAGTACATCTGGGACAGATAGTGTGGTAGTAAGATGGTTAAAAACTCCTAGCAAGTCAGTGCGACTCCAGATCGAACACCTGCACGTGGCACGTGGCCATTTTAGACTAACCGGCCACTTGTCAGCCCTTTTCAGCGGCGAGAAGCATAGTTACGTGCTGGCACCAACTCTCTCCAGCATCTTCTTGAGCATGAAGCTAAAGAAGGCCGCTGAAGATCCGGATGACGTGAATATAGTCTAAGTTCTGAGAGTACCAACTAGGCGAAGCGTGTTTGACAGCTAAGCTAATAAGTACACTTTAATCATAAAAAAATTTCCTTTCATTTTATCCGTGTTCGTATTGCCAGTCCGGCGAGTACATTACCAGTGGCGTTTTCCAGCCATAAAACTGAAAACCCGTCTGGTTATTGGTTACTGAGTAGCCCTTGTAGTATGGTTATGTCTGAGCTTTTCCCTGCGATGTGGCGGAGTTTCGAACTTTTTTTTCGCATTGTTTTTTAAAAGAGAAGAAACGTTATATGCCATATATACTCACAAAAGATTCGTATAAAATGTTAAATTTGAGATTCTAACATCGTTCATTTTGTTCTTACTTTCAGATGGGCCGATAATAAAACTCTCTCCGAATCAACAAACATTTATTGTCAGAGAACACAGCAAACTCGAAATAGCGGCTTCTGGTGATGCCAGGCCTCTAGTGAAGGAAATTAAATGGACAATCAACCGGAAGGAGATCCTTTCCAACAGTGGCTTGTTGAAGTTCAGGTCTATTACCAGACACAAGGCTGGAATTTATACCGTGTTTGTTGGTAACTCGGTGAAAGATGTTACCAAGGATATCACGATAAGAGTTCAGTGTGAGTACAAGTAGAAACTAAGTTTTATAGTTGGTTACATTGGTTGATTTGGTTGGGCGATAGATTGCACACGTGGCATCATAGAAGATTTAATATCCTTCTTATACATCGTTGTATCCATATCGATACTCGAACTAAATGTTTATTTCACATCCAGATCCGCCAGCTGTTGAGGTAACGAAGGACAGCGAGGGTGAGCTGAAGTGTACGAGCGAACCGAGCGAACCGACATACTACTCGTTCCTTCACCGTGTCGAAGATACGGAAGTGAGTACAAGTGAGAATTCACGTGACTATTATAAGCAAATTGGACAGACGGACGAACAACGGACGAACTCCGATTAAAATAGCTCACCGAGCACAAACTCATGTCTTCTAGAAATATACTTATCGTCCTTTTATTCCTGTTTTTCTTTTCCTTTGTCTTTCTCACACCATGTATACTACAAAAAAACGACATTTTTGATTAATGTGCGGTTTCTGTACCATGTATACTCGATGATGTGGAATGAACAGACAGGTGTGTTGATTAGGTACGCACTCTCCCCGTAAAAGGATCGGGCACGTCCGTCACAGTACGATACAATGCCAGCTCATACGAAGACAACGGACGATACGTCTGTACGGCCAGAAACAGCATCGGAAACGGCACTGCCTCGATCAAAATCACGACAAACAGTGCGTATAGATGAATCTTTGGGTGGGGGACGGTGGGGTGTCGGGTGGGCTATGTAGCCTCGTGCCAGTCAAGAACCACGATTTATTTTACAGTTTTTCAGTTTGCTTGTCATTTTAAATTTTTGTCACCTACGTGCCTGTCCCTCATGATCTGATAACTATCACTGCAGCATCGATGAATTGATCAATTTTCTTTTTTAGACCCCGAATTACATAAAAAGCACACCTGAGTATATGTATGCATATTTCACCTAGGCAATATATATCCTTACAGGTGCGCCCGTCATTATAAACTATCCAAGGAATTCCATTCTTTGGACAAATGAAACGAAGGAAATCGTTGTGGAATTCTACAGCCCCCAGGAGATCGTGAAGGAAAAGTGGACACAGAGACGAGGCGGTGTGGATGTCACCCCACTGTGGAATGTTGTTGGTATTCGAAGGTTCACTCCGAGTGTTGGAACTTTGAGGTTTCACGGGAAAGTCGTGCGGATACCGGTGGCAAAATCCGCGTTGGAGATACGTAACGCTCAGCAATATAATAGCGGTATTTATAAAGTTGTCTTGGATAATGGGAAGAGCGTGACAGTGTCTCTAAACTTGACCGTTACGAACCAGCCAACAACATCGACCAGTGAGTATTACGTAATATCGGGGAAGCAGTTATTCGAGTGGTAGGAACACCGGACTCGTAACCGAAAGGTCGCGGGATCGAAACTTCCCACTAGTGGACTTTTCTGCGTTGATCCTCAGCAAGTCATTTATCCCAGATTGCTGGAGTAAACCCATCTCTAATATGGGTAGATGCTCGATTTTATCATTGGCAGGATGGTATGCGAGTGCGAAAGGTTTTGTATATGCGCTGAATAGCTGCCAAAAACATTTAATTGTAAACCGCATCTGAGAGGCTTTCTTGGCTAATACTCGCGGTACGTAAATGTTGTACTTTGCCTTTTACCTTTATCGACAATGTAAGGCGATGCATGAAATAATTTTTGTCTTTTCGAATTTAATTACATTATGTGGAATATTATTATAAGCATAAAATTCATTATTGAACACAATGTATAGTATAGTACAACAATTTTATAAGAAGCTCTTTACTTGATATATGTCCACCCAAATTACTGTAATGGGTGCACCGTTTGCTTGGTGCATGTCCAGTTATATATTACATGTTACGTCCAGCCCTCGCGCGGCCTAGCAATTAATTACGTATTAACTACATTAAAACTTACCAATAAGATATTAGTTCATTTATAATCACAATAAATCTACGTTGTGACGTCACTCGTTGCCGTGACAACAACATGTATTCTACATGTATTCGGCGCAGTCACACTGTTTTACATATTGAACACAATAATTGTATTTAAATTTAAATTGGTAGATATAGGATTACTAACGTAATGATCTGTTGATGATAATTATATGACTATTTTTCTTGTTGCAGAGACACGAAATCCGACTTGTGGATCTGAAAAACTGGGCGCATCAAGGATTTTTGTTGTTTCGACAGTGGCCGCAATATTGTCACTTCATCACTACCGATAACTTAGTGTCATATAAATACACGTCCAATAATACAGGGAGCATAGAGCATAAGTTTTGTTGTTGCCAAGCGTCGCAGAGTTATTTGAATTAATGACTTCCGCCCTACGGTCGTGCGTTTCGATAACACTATTACTGCTACATGTACTTTCGAACGGTTCGTGTTAAATATGTTACATAATTCGGATTAGAAATTTATGATTCCCCAGTACCAAGGTTATCAATCACCTCATATCCAGCGAGGCTTGCATCATAATTATCTCGCTCAAGACATTGGTGATTGGGTACCACGAAAAATTTTTTATTTAGGAAATAATGTCTCTATATTTAGGAAAGTGTCATTTGTGGGCATTCCCCACATCAAGCCTACTTTCATTTTCGTTTTAGAGAACGGCATGGAAGTGTAACTCCAGCGACATGGCGAGAAGCTTTTATATTTTTTTGGCCGTCTTAGTCGCAATGCTATAGATAAGGTGGCCATGTAATTTGATTATTCCAACAAGACTGTCCATGAACAAGGTGGCCATGTATTGCATTAACAAGGTGGCCATGTGAGGTAATATGGCATGAACAAGGTGGCCATGTGAGGTAATATGGCATGAACAAGGTGGCTATGTAAGGTGATATGGCATGAACAAGGTGGCCATGTGAGATAATATGGCATGAACAAAGTGGCCATGTGAGGTTGTATTGCATGAAGAATGTGGCCATGTGAGATAATATGGCATGAACAAGGTGACCATGTGAGATAATATGGCATGAACAAGGTGGCCATGTGAGATAATATAGCATTAACAAGGTGGCCATGTAAGATAATATGGCAGGAACAAGGTGGCCATGTGAGATAATATATCATGAACAAAGTGGCCATGTAAGGTTATATTGCATGAACAAGGTGGCCATGTGAGAAAATATGGCATGAACAAGGTGGCCACGTGAGGTAATATGGCATGAACAAGGTGGCTATGTAAGGTAATATGGCATAAACAAGGTGGCCATGTAAGGTTATATTGCATGAACAAGGTGGCCTTGTGAGATAATATAGCACGAACAAAGTGGCCATGTAAGGTTATATTGCATGAACAAGGTGGCCATGTAAGGTAATATGGCATGAACAAAGTGACCATGTGAGATAATATGGCATAAACAAGGTGGCTATGTAAGGTAATATGGCATGAACAAGGTGGCCTTGTGAGATAATATAGCATGAACAAAGTGGCCAGGTAAGGTTATATGGCATGAACAAGGTGGCCATGTAAGGTAATATGGCATGAACAAGGTGGCCATGTAAGGTAATATAGCATGAACAAGGTGGCCATGTAAGGTAATATAGCATGAACAAGGTAACTGGGCCAACCTCCATGGCATAAAGTGTGTTATATAAAACATAATTAAATAATTGTGTAACATGGCCAAGTTCATTAAACCAAAACAGCCAGATGAAAAATGATTACAACCACAACATAAGATACACAACTGAACTTTTATAAGCTATTTTTTTTGCAGTTGTCATTAAGGATCGATTATGGTCCATGTTGAGGGGTATAGGTTCTTTCCTGTGCGTTTCTCTCCAGCTATTTATAGAACCACATTGGCTATCCTAATCACCATCGCATAAGAATATATGTATTGTAGTATCATGTGTGTATTGATTAGATATTTCTATGATTCGTGTATGGGAGATAACTATTAATATATTGTAGTATCATGTCTGTATTATTTCTATGATTTGTCTATGGGAGATAACTAAGAATATATTGTAATATCATGTGTGTGCTATATATTTCGATTCCTCAAATCTCGATTTAGTGAAATATTTAATCATTCCATGGGGTGTATTATTTTTTCCTTTCGTGAATTATTGCCGCCATGTAGGATTTTATTGCGTGCGTCACCTTTTACATATTTTGCCTATTAAATATCATTGATGTTTTTTTTTTATCGGTGTATATTAGTGAGCATAGTATAAAAGATGTACAAAATGTAGAAAGTTATATAACTATATTGCAGCACTATAAATAAA
>WURV02192904.1:0-12254 GCA_011762755.2 Epimenia babai | reverse complement strand
TTTTTATACTATGCTCACGAATATACACCGATAAATAGACATCAATGATACTAAATAGGCAGAATATGTAAAAGGCGATGCACACAATAAAATCTAAATTGCCAGGACAATTCACAATAGGAAAAAGAAACAAATAATACTCACGGTGGAATGGTTGAATATTTGACTAAATCAAGATATATAGATATATATATATATATATATATATATACACAAAATTACACTTTTTGTCTGTACAGATGGTTTCAAGCAATCACGGATGCAGCTGAGACAAAGAAGCAGAGAGAGCCAGCAGATCCCTCAACCGATGGTGCTAGCTCAACTATGCTTCCTGAGTCACAGCTCACACATGGTGACCCTGACCAGATCACTCTAGTGCGCTCTCAAATCAGTGTCAAGTCTAAACGACCCTCCAGGTTACCACCTCCCTTTTTAGATCACCGTAGCTTACGCTCTGTGAGGTTTTCTGATCGGACTTTGTTCGTTGTCCATCTGTCTGTTAACAATTTCTTTAAAAATCTTCTCAAAAACCATTTATTGTAGAGCTTTGCCATTTGGCAGATATCCCAGGGTTGGTCTTTATTATATTTGTTCAGCATGTCATCATCGGGACAAGGGGAAGTAACTGGCAATGTTTGTGTTTACTTAAAAAATCTTCTCAAGAACCACTTATTGCAGACGTTTGCCATTTGGCAGATATTGTCCATGGGTTAATATCTTTCAGATTTGGTTAGCATCTCGTTATGGGAGCAGAACGGGGGGGGGGGGTAATTTCTTTCACCTTTATCTTTATCTCCATGTCTGCTTAGGTGTGCCAAAACCAAAAAGGTCTGCCATTTTACAGATATTGTCCTGTGTAGGTCTCATTCAGATTTGTTTAGGGCATTTCTATGTTGTCAGTTAGATGTGATTTCAGCCTAGGTTTTTTCCACAAATCTGTATTTTCTTGTTTCAGTATTGTAATGGGTACTATCGTGTCTCTTTGCCCTCCTGTCTTGTTTCATTATCGTAATGTGTACTGTCGGGTCTCTTTGGCCTTTTTTGATGTCAGGCAGTCTCCTTGTTGTCTGCTCGTTCTAATATCAAGATGGCCTTTTCTTTTGTCCTTTTCTCCTCTTTATCTCTCTTTTTTTCAAGCGAGCATCTTGAGGCATCTTTGGCCTCTCGTTTATATTCACACATCTTAAGTGCTTCTTACTTTGTTTTTGTTTTTCCTTGTTCACTTTTCTCCTCGTTGATTTGACGTTTCTTATTCGGAGACATCGCGACCCTTGAGACAATGTAATTTTGGTTAACTTGGTTGATTATAATTGTTTACGGACAATAACGTGATTACGCAAACCGAAAGTGGAACTTTTGGGGGTGGAAAGTTATTGTTGGAGCCATACACACGGTGGCCTGAGTGTTATGTTGATTGTGAACACCTTTCGCGACTGGCTATTGACTGATCGACGAATGTAGTGATAACCATTTGTGTAATCACAATGCGCTGGTAATCCTTTGTCAAAACATGCCCATCCATGTGCGAATTAACTTAATAATCCCGCCGCTTGTATAAAATGCTTAGTCAAAGCCTTCAGCATTCTGCAAGCCACGGGCTGCTATTTGGGCAGCGCTGACCTATACATATTAGTAGTGTGTTCATTCACCATGGTATTTACAACTAAAGATCTGCTAAAGTTAAATACGCTGGGGAGAAATGCACAGGAAAAAACCTATACCCCTGTTGGGACTCGAACCCACGACCCCCAGATAACCGGTCTGGTGCTCTACCAAAGTTAGATAGGCTGTTAACAATATATAATGGTATCAAATCTTCTGAAATGAAATAAAATAGTGCATCTGCTCATGACAGCACCTAATTTGCCTGATGTGTTGTAGCACACGCAACAACCTGCTACAAAGCTCGAATTTTTGCTCTTCCAAATATATTTTTACAGTGATTTCTCTCGATTGTTTATACTTTTTGTTACCAATTTCAACAGTTCTTACTCGGACTCCGGTCTGCCTCCGTACTCGTCATCGCCGGAACGACCTGACCTCGATTCTCCCTACGATCAGATCGAACTGACTCATATTTCCGATGTGTTAGACTCGGGCTTGATCCAGCCCGATGAAGTCACTGTCACAGACACCTACATAGCTCACGCCCAATCTGTCCTCACCCCTTTAGGTATGCGATCATTCATTCGAGGTTTATAACACGAATATATTGTTATCAGATGACAATAAAGCGTCTCGAACAAACGAATATTTTCCCGAGCCTGTTAAATCACTTTCTTTACCAATATTTTGCATGTCAGTGAACAAAAGTCAATTGAGGCGTTTTAGATTAGATAACAAGGACTAAATGAAGCCTCGTTTAGTTATTTTCATAACTCGGATCATTTTAACCCTTAGCACTCTGTTGTCACATAATTGGATTGCAATGGTAATGTGATATACAGACTTCAGTGTGGTAAGGGTTAAATTAATACACCTTTATATTACATTAAAACTTTATTTACTTTAAATTAGAATTTAGTGCGTGTACAGAGTGTGTGTGTCTTGTCATAATATTGAGATTGTGATATTTGTAATAAACTTTTTAAAGTCATTCGGACAGTTTCTACTACTATGCATGCTGCCTGATTACACTTAAGCTTGATTTATATGTTTATTGCCTTATGCCGTATGTTTTATAGTACTAGCTCTGCATGTTGTTACACCATGACGAAATGTTGTCATTACTGCATGTCGAATGAATCCCGTTTCATTCAAATCCGTTCGATCGTCTTACCGATGGCATGAATGATAATTGTATGCATACCACTCGGAGGTCGGTTCATGTTCCGATGATAGGGTGTATCAAGCTTTAGGGCTAAAAAAATAGTGGAGGAGGTTGCAAAACCACTCGCCATATTTACCAATTCAGTCACAATGCGCTGTTCACCGATATCGAAACATTCCTTATTTTGCTTTTGTGGCATTATTCTAACATTACTTTACTCCTATTTCATTATAAAGGCAGTCGATTCCCAGAAACTTTAAGGACCTTTCGCAAAAATACCCATATCGGTAAAATGATGACAACATTTTTGTTATGGCCTGTGAAGGGAGTATAATTTAATTGTACAAACGATGGGACTAAATATTGTACAACAGAAAAACTTCGGCGCAACCACGAAAAGATTCGTGAAGGTTTAGAGGAGCGTCAACAACTCATGATTGAAATACTTGGTCTAGACATGTCACCGCCCGTCTTGGCCAAGGTGGGTTACATGTGCACGCCATACACTATACATACCTCCCACATGCACCCACTCGCACACGTTACTTGTCACCGTCAGTTGTGGTGAAGGTAGGTTAATGTGTAGCAACCCTACGTAATACCCATGGTGACGTGTACTGTACAACAACATCTGCTCTTTGTACAGGACCATGTGGTAACAACGATGCAACATTATTCTTGTTTATACTTCCTAATAATTATCTGTTTTTACATCATTGAGTACGTACAATATTGTAACTTCGTAGTGAGCTCGGATTATCCATGTTCATAATTATGGTTGTATAATTATGGTTGTATAATTATGGTTGCATAATTATGGTTGTATAATTATGGTTGTATAATTATGGTTGCAAAATTATGTTGCATAATTGTGGTTGCATAATTATGGTTGCATAATTATGGTTGTATAATTATGGTTGCATAATTATGGTTGCATAATTATGGTTGTATAATTATGGTTGCATAATTATGGTTGCATAATCCTTTGATTCTTAAAATCATTGTATTTTTTACACGATGAATCTCTGTTGGTCATTGACTATCTAAACGCTACAACTACCGTATAGGCCCGAATATAAGACTCCCCCCCCTACTTTTGAGTCACAAAATCAGAAGAAATACCTAAATCATTTCATTGATACTACTTTGTGGGGCATCGTCGTCATGCATTTGGAATTGTTTTATTGTCTAATCCAGTCTTTGCAATTGCATTCAGTAATTCTCTATTATTCGTCTCTTCAACCTTATTGACGACCATAAGTTTTAAATTAGCATCATAACTCCTCTTCAGTACTGCATTTTTATGATGGTTTTTACTTGCGGTTTTTTTCTAAACGATCAGTCATTGTCAAATTTAACAGAAAAAAAAGCACACTGAAATTACAGTAGAAGTCGTCTGCAAAATTCAATTACCGCCGTTTGCGACAATCTGTACAATAAATTTACTATTTCAGAAACTGAATTAATTTTATTATTCTTTGAGGATGCGGATTTTAAGTGATATTTGTTGATAAAACGATTAAGATTGTAATGTCAGTAAACAACAAACGCAGAAGTGATTTCCTTACGGTGCGTGTGGTATGTTATAAAGAAATAGCCAAGCTACACAGTTTACACTACCACGGAAACGAACTAAACCAAAATCTGGTGCAAGTCACACAGACTACAGTCGACCAAATTACACAAATAAAGCAGTGATTACGCCGCACAATGTAGTTTTTAACGTTCGTTTCATCGACAATGTTACATGCTTTTAATATTATGTTGAGTGTGTAGTTAGTGATTTTGGGGGTAGGCTCATGTAGGATGACTTCCCAACTCTGAGAATGAGATTTGAGCATTAATACTTCGTCTTATCTTCGGGCTGATACGGTGTATGCTCCACCATGGTGTGTGATGAATTTCTACGGTAATTCATATGCATTATGTCCGAGTATTTATTTAGGTTTCAAGTATCGCAAATTGTAAGACAAATGTAAGATGGTTCAGGGAAAGTTAGGGTGACAGTGAAGTTATAGCTTTTAGTTTGACACATTACAGTGAAAGAATCACAATTCACAATTTTCAAGTTTATGCCCACAATTCATTTAAGCCAGCATCATGTTGCTTCCTCAGCCATCTTGCTGTTTCGGTCATCTTGCTGTTTCGGTAATCTTGCTGTTTCGGTCATCTTGCTGTTTCGGTCATCTTGTTGTTTCGGTCATCTTGCTGTTTCGGTCATCTTGCTGTTTCGGTCATCTTGCTGTTTCGGTCATCTTGCTGTTTCGGTCATCTTGCTGATTCAGCCATCCCCACGTCAGCCACCCTGATGCCTCAGCCATTTTACTCTCTGCTTTTTCAGTAAATTTGTACATTCAGCCATTCTAAGCACCGAGCTATGTATTTTACTTTCTCAGCCATTTCATTCATCTGTCACCATGCTTCCCTAGCTATCCTATCCTCGCGCGGCCCTCTTCACCCCTTAGCCATCGAGCACGCTCAACCACATTGCTCACATCTCCATCTTGACCCCTTTAGCCGTCCAGCACTCTCACCCACCTCACTCATACGATGCCCTAGGTTGATGTTGAGGCCGAGGTTTGTAGTAGTATCATCGTAAGTAAGTTATGAAGAACGTGAAGGAGATATATGCGACGCAGCGCTGATTTCTGACAGGCTTACGATCTTGATCTTGACAAGCACCGGGATGCCAAGGAGTTGGTTGTGTCATCATTGCAACATGCCAATGACATCGTGACCCTCTTGACCGATGACATGGCCACAGACCACACCTTGCTGAATGTCGACTCTATCCAAACATACACGAATCCTACAAGCAGTGAGGCATCAATACAATAGCCCATGGCAGACTATAGCTCAGTCATATTGCTACTGTCAATATATAGAGTGCTTCCATAAACTCGGATCCTACATGAAATGACGTGGTCTCATTGCTTGCATCTCGCGATTTTGTATTCATGCATTGTTCGAGCGACATTTTACTTATTGTTCTAATTCCTTTTTTGGCCTAGGTAATGTAATCTTGTATAACATACCGTATTTTGAATTCATGTTTATTCACTTCGCATGTTGCAAGTTGCGGTTTTAATTGTGTGCCCAATGAATTAATCAAAATTCTGTCAAATAATACTTTAATTACAAAACTAAAGGATATTAATGGCGGGAGTGAAACATACTCAATGGTTGTTTTCTTCATAAAAATTTTTACGTGCATTCTACAGGATGTTTTCAATCTAGTTTTTACTGATGCCTTTAGTTATGGCATTGTGTATGAATGCCCTATTTATAGTCAACCTTCCTGCATTCGATGGTGATGATGACTATAAGTGAATAATAATATTACCTAATTATAATAATGCAGTTAGTTTAGCCCTCTGTGAAATAGATGAATTATTATCACCTGCACTTGATATAGTATAGTAAACCATGTATTAGCATTAGGTATGTTAAGTTAATTCAAAGGAAATTACTACAGGTGCAAATTTCAAAATCTTTATCGGAAAAAGGGAATATTAACATACATATATATGTATATATGTTGATGTTATATATATATATATGTCAAATTGTCTGAAGCATAGTTGTTCACATGTCCTACTGGCAACTTGGCCCTGTTTGGCAAGAGAATGCAAAAGAAAAGCCGCTTGATCCTTACGCACTTTTGGGGTAGAAATAATCTGCTTAGTACAAAAATGCCGTGTCTTGCTGTTGCATGATACGGTTTTATGATTTAGACGTGTGAAATACCGTATATACTCGCTTATAAGGCGACTCACTTATAAGACGACCCCCTGACTCTAGAAACATAAGAGTTAATTTTAGCGTTGACCCGTTTATAAGACGAGGCGAACTTTTATTCATAATACAGTACTGAAAATGTAATTAAATCTAATCGCACGCTTGACGAGTAATGGCGGCGACGATTTTGGTTTGGGTGAAACAGACAAGAAACAATGAACAAACAAGTCTGCGCTACAACAATACCTAACATATAAAGTAAAAACAATACACGCTATCAAACCGCAATGTTATACGCAGACCTGTCTATCATACGAAACGCTACCTGGCGCCTGCGGACGACGATGTGGTTTGAAATAATTATAGTCTCATTTAGAAGACGACCCCCCCCCCACTTTGAATCTAGGTTTTTTGCTGGAAAAAGGTCGTCTCGTAAGTGAGTATATACGGTAAATGTGCTTGTTTGATGTCTCAATTTTAGATTCACCCAAACTTAGCCTTCTCCCATTCTGTAGCATGAATAATATAAAGTTTACGTTTTAACTGGTCATACTAAAACAATATTTTAAATTCTATACTCTCAATGCAGAAATAGTTTCTGAAGAAGAGAGCTCCTCAGGTGAGAGTACCAGCACAGTGACAAAGTTACCCAAAATGCCGGCAGGCCTCGATAAAGTGCATTTGGCACGGATGGCTAACCGAATGAATGAGATTCTCACCAATCTTATGGTTAGTCTTGTATGACTCTATATTTCATGTCTCACTCCACGTTCTATCCCACTTCATGTCAGGTCTCGTTTTAGTTATATCATGTAAATGTAATGTAGAAACAGTTGATAAACACAGAGGTCAGTATAAGATACTCACATCTGCGCCGTACAGGAAAACTGGCCGATCTATATTTACCAAATAAAACCTGTCTGAATCCAGATTTGAATCCTCTAAATGATGTAATACTACGCAATTTATGCGGCGAAGTTTTTCGAAGTTTTGGGCCATACGCAAACAAATGTTTGTCAGAGGGGGCATGTTTGCAGTATAGTTGGGCGGCGGTAAATGTGTCCATTGACCATAGATGACATTGCAAAATGTACAATACAAGGTCATTGAGGTTTTCGGGGCCGGCCTCATTGAACCCTGGAATATGTAAGGGAGCACCTCATACTCAATCCGATATGGTGGTTCCAATACAAGGTCATTGAGGTATTTGGGGCTGGCATCATTGAGCCCCCGGAATATGTAAAGGAGCACCTTATACTCAATACGATATGGTAGTTCCAACACTGAGGGCGTCAGATTGTCATACTTACGCATAATAACATGAGAAGCCACATTCTGGATACTACGCATGCGATCCTGGATAGAAAATGGAGCACCACAGAATAGCGAATTACAATAGGCCATCCTTGATGTGACAAGGGCATGCACGATCAAGATGGCTGCTTCCTTAGTGATATATGGTCACATTCGTCATACATATCGGAGGTGATTGTAGCAGTTTTTACATATGTTGACGTGACATTTAAGATTCAGCATTTCATTGAAAGTTACCCCTAAATTCTGTGCAAACGAACACAATCTCATGCTCTCCACTTGTTAATGAGACGCAACCTCTTTGCGATGATGTAGAATGACCCGGGTCTTACTGTCATTTAATTTTAAGTAATCACACTCCAACCAGGACTTTACATCACTCATTCTCCAACTGTCACTGATTCAGATGACAGTTCAGACACATCACACTCACAGTATATCCGTAAATCGTCCGCATACATATGATATGGTAGACTATAACGCCGAATCGCATCACCAATTGGTCGAATGTATAGAGAGAACAATTGTGGACTAAGTATAGATCCTTGCGGGACACCATATTTAATCGGAGAATGTTGCTAATAGCAACCACCTGAAACGGTCCGCTAAGATACAATGAAATCCTCATTGACACCTGGGCACCAATGCCAAACCGATCACAGAGACAGCGAATTAAAACATCGTGGTCGATGCAATAAAGCGAGTTATATGAAGCAAAACATTACATGAAGCATGGTGTCTCATCTTACATCGTGTCTCGCTTCATGTCAGCACTCGATTTATGCTCTCACTGGTTTTATATTGTCTCACTCTATAACGTATCACGTGTCATGTCTCGCTTTATATTTGTGTCTCGCTTAATATGTGGTGTTTCGCTTTATTTCTTTAGTGTCATGTCTGATACATGTAACCAATAGGATTTCTTTCAAGATTATTTGACTGTGAAAGAACACCCGCCTCTGTCATGACATGACCATTTGCATGCACGGCTGCGCAGACGGTGGTAAACACGAGGGACGATGAACGAGAACACCTCCGCCATGAACTACACGTCGCGCAAGAGCAACTAAATATGTTACGCACGGAGCACATGAGCGGTGCCTCGGCGATCAGCAGACAGAGACCCAAGAGTATGATGTCAGAAGCGTCATCCGAGAGCTACAGACTGGATGATGTCAGTCCCGCACGCATCGATGACCCTGTGAACTTAATACGATTCACAGAACGTCTTAGCAACCGCAGCGTGCCTGACGAGAGCAGTGAGTGTGGATGTCTATCTTTTTCATTTTTATTTATAGGCTGACTACCGAAGTAATCGTTGTGTAGGCCAATTTCATTTATGACCCTTTACAAAGCTAGCCTATGTGGTTAACACGACAATTTGGTTAGCCTCACTTATATAAGGAGTGGGGGAAACACCTATTGTGAAAAACCCACCGGGGTCTGGGCAGACAATTGACCTTTTTCCATTCACATCACTGGTTCCAGATGTCTATATATGAGCTACATATGTCGCACACTTCGCTAAGTCTATGGAAGGTCGATGGTTATTTACAATGAGAGTGATATAGAGATCACATATAGAGCATCTGAAGCACAGCAAACGTCAGAGGGAAAAAGCCTTAACAGAACCACACTCTAAGGGCTTCCCAGACTCCCATGGGCAATGTCTACAAGTGTAGTTGTTAGTGTTTAGGTCTGTTAGAAACACTGAGCGGATGTTTACTCTTCTATCTGTTAGTGTCTAGGTCTGCTATGAGCAGCGTTTACAGGAGTGTTTTGTTGGGTCTGTTAGAAACACTGAGCGGATGTTTACTCGTGTATCTATAGTAGTATTTATGTCTGATACGAGCAGTAGGTGTGACTGTTTATCGGAATGTTCAGTATTTAGGGTTGTTGGAAGCAGTGAGTGAGTGGACGTTACTCGTGTTTCTGTTAGAGTGTAGGTCTGATAAGAGCAGTGGGTGCGGATATTTACTCATGTATTTGAACATGTGCGCGATACAACAGTATTCCGCCATATACCAATTTATTCGCCAATTGTCGCAGGTACCTTTAATGCATAATAATGTACACAATGCATGTTTTATTACTACACGCATCCATTAACGCAGTTCTCCAATATTGTTAGCAACAATGATTACTTGGTATGTCGGGCCTTTTAGCCTAATAATTTTCATTATTAACTAGCTGTAGTAACTGCTCTGTTGTCTGTGGCATAAATGCAGGTGTCGTTTTCATTCAATGAACCAACCACATCAAATCGTATATAGCATCGCGAAAATTGATTGTTACCTGTAAATTATGCATTTTTAATAAATTACATGATAGAGGGATTTCATTGGTTGAACTGACGACGACATTCTCATAATGCTGCAGAGTGGACCTTGATTCTCAAAGAATATCAACTCCATATTTGTATATGATCGCTCAGTATTCTGTCAATGGAACTCAAGGCAGCTGATAGTTCAACGGTGTGCATTTATGTGCCTACACGATGAGCACCCGCCTCATTTGGTAACAGAGGTTGCCCCACCCCCAAAAAAAGCTCAAGTACCACTAATCCCTTTATAACAATAAATGAGTTGATTTAGAGTGCCACTCTTAATATGCATTTTCAGTTACACTTTACAGTAATTGTGTGGAGTATAACATGAATAGAAATTTGCATAAACACTGAAATTGTAATATAGTCTAAATGGCTAAGGTTAGATTAAACAGTTGAATGTGAGGATAACCTTGAACTGAATACAGTAGTGAACAGGAAGCCAATGTAACGATTTTAAGCAATGTGTAATGTGCATTCGTGGTGGAATTTTGTATAATTTGTATTACAAAGGACTAGAAATTTTTCTTTCAATGTGTACTGCGTGCACGTGCATTTGTTTGAGTTCAGGTTCGATGAAAGCAGCGAGTGGATTTTGCTGGTGTATATGTTAGTGTTTAGGTCTGAACATTTGGGGCATGAGTATACATGTGCCTGTTTTACAGCTACCGACAACTCGTTCGATGAGGCCGACCAGTTCGAGGAAGCATTATCCTTTCTGCCATACAGCGAGCCTTCGCAGCCGACCCAAGTCAATCTGACATCAGACCACACGGAAATCTCACCAATGTTTGGGTCAACGGCACATGATAAATATTCGGACGCGATCCGAGATATGTGCGGCACGAAACCGAGCAGCCAGGAAAATCTTACGCGAGATAAAACGGCAAACAGTGACGAGAGACACGAACTAGAACAATTTGGTGATACGAGCGAAAATGTGAATGCGGATATAACGAACAGTTTCGTTTCTAGCGGCAATGTAGATAACTCGTTAAGCAATATGCAAAATGTGGATCTAGATGCGAACTGTAATACGCAACGGGAAACCACGGATACATCGTTACAGAATTCGGACGGTTACGCTGAAGTCACAGAGTTACCACAAGATTCGCCTATCGTTTAGCAGTGTGATGCCTTGTTCTTCATGTTCACGGTTGTTAGTTACACGACGATCGTTGTCGTGACTACGTTGAGTGATATGTGATTGTTGCTCCTATGTCTACAGGACACTCATCCGATACTAAAATCCACCTGCGTGATCGACCCGACATGCAGTCGTCACAGAGAGTATTGACTGAAAAATGCCACTAATAGCGGAATTTGTAGGATTTTTTCTAGACCAGTATTTTACCGTTTGTGATTCTAAATAATCATACTGGAATATAAACTGTAATAAAAACACATCGATTTGGCGTGATATAGGCAGTGGTACTTGGAATGTAAAAGACAATACCAGCCCATGTTTTGACATCCTCATAATAGTAATGTATCGTCATTTTGTATATCACTGTATACCATGTAGTGCTCAGTGCCCATCTAACAAAGTACGCTACTGTTATTTGCAACGAAATGGATATTAGTCTGATTTATTATAAGCAAATTAAGTGGTAACACCTTTATGGCTCACTGCGGAGATATAGATCACAAGCTTTCAAAATGTTAGAACATTCTTCATCAGGTGAGGTACGACCATTCACCTGATGAAGAATGTTCTAACATTTGAAAGCTTGTGATCTATATCTCCACAGTGAGCCATAAAGGTGTTACCACTTAATTTGCTTATATTTTAACTGACTCAGACGGCTACCAAAATGAGTCTTAAAACAAACCTTGTTGCGATATTCTGCGCCGTTTTGAGAAAGCCGTTGCATGAGCTGTGGAAATCCGGGAGTTTATCCAAGAGGCTACCGACAAGATTTTCGATGATCTTGAACTGGATTTTACAATTACCCATAATTAGGTACATCGGGTGAAATTGTTGGAAATAGAGAGGGGCCTAAAATACTTACCGAAAAAGATTCACTAAATAATATTTTTCCCATCTTGTTAATTGTTAAATCGTGGTATATTTTAATGAGTCATGAATGCATATTGTTGACACTT
>WURV02192893.1:0-12255 GCA_011762755.2 Epimenia babai | reverse complement strand
AAAAGAACAATTGGATCTTCCTGAAAAATTTGACATCGATTTGACTTCTGGAACTGCTGTGTTCGAAAAAATTATTATGAACTCAGAAATTCACAAACAATAATGTAACCTTACTCTACTAACTTCCGGAGCCATACAAAGCTGGCGGTAAAAAAGAAAGGTACAAAAATATTGAGGAAGTTTCTCCCATCGGAGAACAAATCGCCTGAACTCTTATTGAAGTCAGAAGGCAGCTCCACTCCCACCTTATCAATTAAGCTCTCGAATCTTCGCCGTATTTTCCTCTTTCCTTCTGAAACAAGTCCGACCAACATCACAAAACAAAAACTAGGAGGATAGACTTATGTCTTTACTGAAAAACACAATTATAGCGATAATTAGTGCTTTTTTGTTATACGGATGTGCAATCCAAGGCGAAAAAGGAGATAAGGGAGAACCTGGTGAAAAAGGGCTCTCTGGCGATAAAGGAGATAAAGGCGAACCCGGCGGAAAAGGGGATAAAGGTGAACCCGGCGATAAAGGAGATAAAGGTGAGCCTGGCGGAAAAGGGGATAAAGGTGAACCCGGCGATAAAGGACTCTCTGGCGACAAGGGTGATAAAGGGGACAAGGGCGAACCGGCAACCCCCGATCCATTTCTTGGACTAAGATACCATGGAAGCAAAAACTTAACTTATACAATTGGAACAAGCCATATATTGTTTAAGAACAAAGACTTTGATACAACATCAAGTATACGCTCATCAAACGCAGAATGGACATTTATAGTACCAAAAAATGGAATATATGAAATCTCCACAAGTACTTTTATCGGGCACTCAAATAGCCAAAGTATATATATATCCCTGCTATTATATAAAGGAAACAATAGGATAATGCACCTCGATAGGGCCCTCATTCCAAGTGGAGGAAGAGTACTTCATGGAAACACCCTGCTTAAATTAGATACTAAAGACGAGATTAGCATAAGACTTAGTTCTGGTAGCAAAGGTTTTAAAGTAATGAATGAGGACTCAACTTTCATAAGTATCTATAAAGTAGATTAAATTTTAGTACAAAGTCATAATGACAGATAGCGATAAAACGTTGCCCGTGAGATCTCCAAGGTGCTACAGATTTCATCAATGGAAAGAGCCTGATTCTGATGCATCGTTTTTGCCGCCTTTACCTTTGGTGCGCTGGGTCCAACAGGTCGGCGGCCTCCCTTCTTTCCTCTCGCTCTTGCTGCTTCCAGACCCGCTCGGGTGCGCTCCTGGATGAGTGTTCGTTCGAATTGCGCTAACGCCGCAAACAGGTGAAAAATCAGTTCACCGCTCGCCGTCGTGGTGTCGATTGCACCATCGCACAATGAACGAAAATGGACCCCTCGCTCACGCAGCTCTCCCACAATGTTGACCAGGTGCGACATCGAGCGACCCAATCGATCGAGGCGCCAAACAATCAACGTATCGCCCTCGGCCAAAGCCCCCAGACAATCAGCGAGGCCTGGCCGCTCTTCTTTTGCGCCACTCACCTGATCGGAGAATACCG
Organism: Epimenia babai; assembly: GCA_011762755.2. NCBI lineage: Eukaryota > Metazoa > Mollusca > Solenogastres > Cavibelonia > Epimeniidae > Epimenia > Epimenia babai. The sequence continues at coordinate 10,726 of WURV02192893.1, read as the reverse complement.
GGTCGCAACCTGCTTGGCCCAGTTCGTCAAGTTGCATCCTGAGATCTTGATCAGCGGTACTGACCCTTGCGTATCCTATCTGTCTGCTCATGGCTATCTCACTTTTGTTCGCATTCTATGGGTTGATGTGATTTTGTTTCACGAGATGGATTGATGAGACAAAAAAAGCTTAACAAAACCAGGTGAGAGATCGTCACCTGGCGCGTCTCATCAATCGTCCGTTTCTTGAGACGCCAAAGCATCCACCAAAAGCAATGCCTGCTCATGACTGCAAGCCGCAAGACATCTCTCCCAAGCTTCCCGGCCTTGGCGGATCCATTTGCCTCTAATGACCTCAATCGCAGGGTACTTGAGATAGGCACCTTTCTTCCATAAATACGAAAGCACTGTGTCACGATCCGCCGTTTGTAGCTCTTCACGCGTCATACATTCCGAAGAGGCCATATCTACATCACTGTTTATCGCGTGTTTTTCCGTGTCACGTGTCACAGTGATACGCTGTGTCACATCTTCTGTGTCACAGTCCAGGTACTCAGCCAAAGCAGCCTCTATAATCTCGTTCCTACTCCCACCCTCTTCTATAGCCTTCGCCTTGAGTTCCTTCCATATCAATGGTTTGAGTCTACACGTCGTGTGTACTTTTGCCATTATCCTGCCTTTCATCCCCGACACTTCGAGCTTTGAAGTGTCGTACAAAGTGTCGTAAGTGTCGGCGGCCTTGTCTACCAACGATTTCACGCCCGACACTTTGACATGAGAGTACCGTAAATCTCAAAACTCTGGGACACTTTAGCGATGAAGTGTCCCAGGAAGTGTCCCAAGTGTCCCATCACCAATATTCCCAACACTTTCAGCCAGGACACTTTGATTTACCAAGTGTCCCAATGACTCCAATGCTGCCCCCAGCACCTCGGGCCTATCTTCGTACGCTCCCACAAAACCCTTCCAAATTCTCAAACCAGAGCTAGTCCGACCAAAATACTCAGGATGCTTGATCTCCAAATCTGGATAACCAACAGCCCGTGCCTCATCCAAAAGCCTCATGGAGAGAACAGAGGGCTGATTGGGGGGGGGGATTGTTGAGTTTTTTTGCGCTGTTGTGACTGGCAGGTTGGGTTTACAGTGGGTGTGTGGCTGCAAGAAAATTGCGGATTTCAATCCGGTTTTAATTAAAGAAGGGGTTCCGCTGGACCCCGACGTTGAAATGCTGTGCGGAAGCGCACCAGCTTCTCGATCAGCTACCCTCAACCCCCGTATTGAATTTGCCGATTTTCTTGCAGGAAGCCCAATATCTCCCCCCCCCCAATCAGCCCTATCGCCTTGAATTTGTGAAATTCCCATCCGTTCACAGTAGATCTTTGAGGCTTCTTGGGCTTGGGTGCTGTTTCCATGGGGTAGTTGTTCGATCACGGTTCTGGCTACAATGCCGAACTCGGTGAGGGGCCATGGTGAGCATACGAGTATGGTTGAGGAGCTATGAGCAAGGGTTGGCCGTGAACGTTGGAAGGCCTGGTGTAGCTCTTCTATGCTGTGAATGCGGTTCACAGCTTCTAGTCTTGGATCGCTGGCTGTGTAGTAGCCAGCGGCTTGTCTTTTTAGTTCTAGTGAGAGTCTAGGTTCGTCGTGAAAGAGAGCTTGTGCTTCCCTGGTGACCGCGTTTTGGTTTGTAGTTGGGGAAGCGAGTAGAGCGATCGTTTTGGCACCGGCTAGAGCGTTGGAGCCTCTTTGGCCTCCATAGTGAAGCCAGTGCCCCCCAAGCTCTTGTTCGCACCTTTCTTTGATGTGTTTGTATGCGATGCCACCGTCTAGAGTTAAGTCCAGTTCGTTAGTGAGGAGTTGAACTTGGCGGATGGTGCGTGCCGCTATGTCTTCGTCATGAACGATTTTGCGAGTGGAGCTTGTCGCAGTGCATTGAATGACGTTGACCAGGGGCGAAGGAGGAAGTTGCAACTCGAATACTTTAACTTGCCATGGTGAGAGTAGTTTTTTGTACACGAGTTCGGAGGCACTACCGTCGAGAATAATCACCGCTGGACTTGTGAATTGGCCTTGTAGGCCAGCCAGGAAGCTGTGCCGCTTGCTCCAAGAGAAAGACCATTCGCCCTCTGATTGTATAAAATGGAGCAATGGGTTGTTTGCTGGTGAGTGTAGATCATGAAGTAGAGCTTCCAACAAACGGCCCAAAAACTGGGGCCGTAGATTGCCAGGGTGGACGCCAGGAGGAGCCAAGGGTCTTAGTCTGGCGGTGTGTGTCGTTTGTGTGTGCTTGATCGTCTCCTCTAATGGTTCTCTGCCTCCGAAGCTGTCGGCGAGTGCTTGAGCGATAGCGTCGCCAGGGATTTCTGTACGTTCTTTTTGGGCCTCAAGGCCCAGGTTTACAAGTCCTTCTATTATTGGAATAGCCGGATTTTCTGAATCGAATCTACGTAGATGATTCATGGTTGAGACCAGGTCGGGAATGGTAGCACGGCGCTCTTCGAGTAGTGCCCCTGCAATGCTTTCATCGATGATAATGACTTCATAGTCTTCAAGGAGCGCGCCGTTATTGATGTAAGTATGGTTGTGTTGGTAGATTGTGATTTTGCCTTTGCGCTGCTCATATTGGCGAAGGTAGGGACATTCTTTATCTTCACACTTAGGTACGGTGTACCCGAGGTTTGCGGCTGTTTGTAAGTAGCTTGCTTCATGACATGTGCAAAGCTTTGCACGGGATTGCCAGATGAAAGCATCATGTATTTTTGGTGCCCACTCTTGTGATGCGTTCTCGTGACTTGGGGCTACAATGGCGACTGTTTTTCCTTGATTCTGTAGACGGTTGGCTAGCTCTGCTGATGCGTGAGTCTTTCCGGTACCTGGGGTAGCTTTGATTATTGTTACAGTCCCACGATCTTTAGAGGCTCTATCTATCTCTTTTCGAAGGGCCTTCCTAGTTTCGTCAACGCGCCTCATGTGTTGCACGAGAGCACTGGTGCATGGTTCTTTCTGGCCTGTGGTTTGAATTCTGAATCTGCGACGTTGGCCTAGCCCATGCTCCTTGGATATCTGTTTGACGGCTTCTTCTGGAGTGCAGTTATTTTCCCAGCAATATAGGTTGAAAGCATCCCAATACCTAGCTTCAGCAGCTGGGCAATTGCTGTGTTGAGACAGACACTGACAAACGGTTCCTTTTTGGTCGTGTTGCCAAACTCCAAGAGAGGGTCGTTTGTCATCATGCCATGGGCAAGTGATCATACCTCGTTCGACTCCGAGAGTCGCGGCCAGGTCGTAGCGGGCATTGTACCAATTGATAACTGACTTGATGGAGCTTGGGCGAACCTTGCTTTTGTGGACGGGTTGTCGACGTTTTGCTTTGGCTGCCCCATTGGAGTGCTTTGTAGGGATGATGGCCGTCATGGCCTCTGGGTCGTTGGTCTGCCACCTGGTGCGAAGCGTGGTGAGTGCGGCCCATGGGTCTGCTGCATCGATGGTGATACCGTTCTGGAGCATCAGCGGATATCGGCGAGCTCCACCTGGTGCGTGAAGGTGCGTCATCAGAGGGAGTCGAAGGTCGCGATTGCAAGGGTAGGCTTCGCCTATAATCTCGCATTGTTGCATGATCTCTGTAGCAACCGCAGACAGGATGCCTACTGGCAGGCGCTCTTGTGACGGAATGTAGATATGGCCACCGCTGTGCTCGGCGCTTTTGCCGAGCTGCCCAAAGGCCCAAAGACCTAGTTCTTGCAACTTGGATAGTGCTTTTTTGATTATGTTTTCACCACCACCGTCGACGTCGATAGTAGCCATTGTGGCCCAACCTTCGCGGTGTTGGGGAGTTATTGCGAGGGAGACGGCGAAGGTCTCCCAGGAATCATTGATAGAGAGTCGGCGGGTAGCGTTATTTAGGGCTCCCATGATGAGATTTGTGGTGCAAGGAGTGTTTTTGCGGGCATATTTGGCACGTGCGCCAGGTGGGCACATAAGGGCATATCCCCGTTCTGGATCAGGTATAAATGTGTGTGCGTACCAGTGTAGTAGATCGCTTTTGTTGGTTTTTTTGATTTCGTTCAATTTTCCTGCCCTTGAATCTATATAAATACTTGACATTGCAAGTTAAAATCATCATAATCAAACCATCCTTTTAGTTCTTGGGTTGGATGGTCCTGTTGCAGAGCGATTTGTGTCGTTTTGGGCAGGGCTTTTCTTTTTAAGCAGGCCGAAGATTGATCTCCGGAGGGAAGTGCTATATATTAGCAACAACCCAATGCCTCTAACGACGTGTCACAGCGCCGTTTTTGGCGCTGTGTGTTTATAGAGAATGAGATGGGAGAGCCGCGACGTTGCTGGGGAGCTATTGGCGCGGCTTTTCTGCATCTCAGACTATTGTTTTCCTTCAGTCATCCTCCTCGTCACTCGATGAACTCAATAGAATGGCCAGACCAGCGGCGATTCCTACGCCCCACGCGAGGCCTGTACCAATATCACTGACAGCGTCGCTAGCTTTATCTAGGAAGTCGTCTGCTTTATTACCGATAGCTGTCGCAATTTTGCTTACCGTTGCCAACATGTCGGAGAGAGCTTGGCTTCCCTTGACGATGGGCTGCGTGATGGCTTTGGGTATGAGGGAGATGCCCAGAAGATTTGCTACCCATCCAACGATAGCCAGGCCCAAAGCGGAGAGCGCGACAAAGAGGGGTATCGATAAAAGTGCGGGCAAGGCTCCGAGTCCCTGTACGGATGATGGGGGCCGATATACCGCGCCGCTGGAGTCTCGTTCCTCGATGACCTCGTCTCGACCCAGTAGTGTGACAGATACGTCACTAAGGCCTGATGGTACAGGGATATTGCTATCTTGGTATACGTAATAGCAGACCTTATCGACCTGCTGTTGTGTCCCTTGTAGTCCGACTTTTCGGTCTCTCCACTCCAACGTTGAGCCCTGACCTGCGGCTATGATGGCGGCTGCGTTAGCTGGGTCTACTTGCCCATTGCCTCCCCATGCTGAGTCTTTGTAGTAAAGCATACCAGCAGCCCCTTTCCCCGGTAGTTGGGAGCTTTTAGGCATATCAGCGAAGTATTGCTCTGCCTGTGCGTATTTCATTGGGCGAGGTAGGTTGACTTCGATCCAGTACAGACCTTGCTCTGTCGGCCTGTTATATATTTCGATGACAGCGGCCATTATTCGTCGTCCTCATCGCCGCTCAGGGCGACAGCAGCGCCACCTACAGCCAAGAGTCCCAAGAGCCAGCCCCATCCGCTGCTCTTTTCTCTGGTAGGTGTTCTCGCTGGTGTGGGCAGTGAGGGAGGGTTAGGCGGTTTGATGGCGTTGGGCTTGTGAACAGGTTTGTTGGTTGGCCCACTGCTTGGGGTGCCTTGTCCCCCACCTGCCCCTTGCGGTGGGTATTTTTTGATGACCTTGTTTGCCATCTCTTCCATCTCGCGCTGCATACCGTAGATATCTTCCCAGAAGTCCGAGCTACCTTCGTGGTCTGTGTCATTGTCACGACTACTGTTTTTCTTCCGTGGATCTTTGCCTGGGGGGAGCTTGGTGTAGGCGTCCATATCGGGCTCCCTGGTGGGAGCATATGCCCCGAGTTCAGGGGGGCCATAGCTCAATGCTCTTTCAGCAAGTTCGTGGATCAGTTCAAGTTCTTCTTCGTCGAATTCAGGAATGAGAGGTCTGGCGGCAAGCAGTATTTTTGTGATGAGCCGGGGATTATCGATCTCTTCACAAGCGTGTTCTAGCACCCGCCAAGGCTCATATTGATCGGAACGGTATAATGCCTGACACATGCGAGCGCAGAGAGCTGCTTCATATGATGGCGAGCTAGAACCTGACATTATTCGTCGTCCTCGTCATCTTCGTCCCAATCATCGTCCTCGTCGGCAAGCCATTCATCTACCTCATCGCAATCGAGGCATAATTCATCGTTCTCATTAGTGTAGAGGTTGAGTTCTAATTCCCCCGACTCGATATCCTCGATGATTTGGTCGGCATTGGGGTAGCCGGGGAAATCACCAAGAAAATCCCTGACTGGTGCAAGGTCCAGTTCGTCTTCCTCCTCATCTTCGTCATTTTCTCCCTCGACATATTCGGGTAGAGCATGAAGAGGGATAAGCCACCTTTTTGATGGTTTATAGGCTTCGATTTCCCCAGCCTTGATTTTTTCGCGAATGGTTCGTTCGGCCTCGCATACCTGTGCTGCAAATGCCTCGACAGTGTAATAGTGCATGTCGTATCCGTGGGATTCCATATGACCTCCTAAGGCGTTATTGGTGCGCTCTTTATAGGATGGCATATGGAACGTGGATGTCAACAGTTTTTCCTAATAAAATCAGCTATATGTCACAGTGACCTATCATAAGTATATCAATAGGTCACTGTGACCTATTTCCAACCTTGAGCAGCTCTCTCTCTATCCAACTCAGAGAGCAAGAGTTGCTCATGAATGCGATCTACCACGTCGGCCAGACCCTTATACTTGATAGCCTCAGGCAGAGCCATCGGAGGTGTGAAGCAGGATTTGCCCTGTTCGTCATCGTCTTCCTTGAAGCGAGAAGCCCAGTCCTTTCCGGCTATTTGGCGTATACCGATGACGATCGTACACCAATCTAGAACAACGCCCGGAATGTTTGTTTTACCCCCTTCCCAACGCTTTATAGTGGATTCGGAGAACCCCAAATACTTCCCAAAGGACGATTGGCTCCATTTCAGTGAAGACCTTGCTTCCTTTACTATTTCCGATTCCGACAGGTATTCTTGCTCTGGCATTATTGTGATCTCGAAAATGTGATCTCGATTGACACCACATAGGTTATGTGGTTAAATGAGGTTAGTCAAGGTTAATTAAAGACAGAAGGAAGCATGAAGGCAACATATACCATTCAAGAAGCAGCAGAGCTGACTGGTGTCCATACAAACACCATACGTCGGCAAATAAAGGCCGGACATCTTCGTGCTGCACAAATTGGGCGAGTGTACTCCATTTCGCGGATCGAATTAGAGGAATGGTTTGCAAAACATGGTGGTGGAAAGCTTTTTTCTAATGAGAAGGAGGGCGAAGAAGAATTGTAGTATAGAATTAGCGAAAGGGCTGGCTCTCCCGCAAAAGACAACCAGCCCTCATTAGCCCCAACCAACAAAGGAAAGGAGCCATCAACATGGTATCACAAGCCCCGCAACTGACGCTACCATTGCGTTTTAAGCCAGCCCTGTTACTCCGGTATGTAGGGGGTCAAAGATGACAGATAGACGCAGTGAAGTGGAGACCATATCCAGCCAATTAGCCCAATTACCCTCCGTAGAATTTGATTTGGTATTTCGTACGATACAGGATCTACGCCTGGCCTCTATCATTGAGGGAGTAGCAATCCATCACGCTTACCAAATGCTGCGACGTTTTGCTGAAGCTGTTCCGACTGGAACATCAGTTGAACAGATTGCAGAACGTTTACAAGTCGATGACCCTGAACTTGTGAAGGTTGTCTTGTGCTATGCCAGAGAGACCATTTGCGGTATGGCTTTACAAAGCTAAATATCCCTTCTGTTGAGTCCGTAAGTGTACGTAAACATCATATCAAGGGGATTTTCGATCTTCTCTAACACCCACTCCCTACCTTCCTTGTGTGCCTTATATCCCCATTGTTCGATCTCACCACTCTTCAGCGCCCGATAAATTGTCTTACACGACACACCTAAGTGATGAGCAACTGTTTTGACGTTAAGCTTTTCTTTTTCCAACGTTTATATCCTTGTCTTACAGTTGTCTTACAAATGTAAGTACTTTTACAGCAGGGCCCTTGCGGATGTAAGACATCTGTCTTACATTTGTCTTACGGGTGTAAGCACAATGTAAGACAGGAGCCTATAATGTCCAAGTCCTTCACTCTAAGATTACCTGAAGATATCTCCGAATGGATCGATAATAGCGCCGATGAAGAAGGTATATCAAAGGCTGCTTTTGTCATCGATGCATTGTCTTACATGATGCAAGACAAACGTAAGATAAATGTCTTACATCCGCAAAGTGATGTGCTTACACCTGTAAGACAAGAAGCAGACGACCTACAATCTAGTGTGGCCTTACTTGCGGCAGCTCTCAGAGAATCGACTGAGCAACAGCGTTTATTGACGGAACAAATCTCGATACTCAGCAAGACCAAAGCACCCACAAACAAGCCTGTTACAAAGCCCGCAAAGAGCACGAAAAAGACAGCAAAGAAGACCCGAAAGAGGACGACGAAGAAAGGTGGAAAGCCCGCGCCTACCTATAAGTACAATGGGGTCACAGACACCATCAGGGGGCACGTGAGTCAAGCTCTCCCAAACTTAACTTCCAGGGAGATCGACAGGGCACGCAACAACATCAATCGCGCGATCAAGGGAAGAGATGGCAAACCACCGATTAGAACTCTGGAAGAAGCCATTACCTACGAAATCAAACGACTGACAGCACTCACAGAGTAAAAAGGATCCTAGGATCTCTTTTTTATTGTGTATAGACGTGTTTGTTATTGCGATAGCGTGAAGGTTACAGCGTTTATTTTAGGTTCTGTAGATGAGCTAAATTAGTCCAGAGAGGGCTGCTAGAAGGAAAAGGCCTAGGTCGAACAGATTATCGGACAGTGAGATAACCCTTTTTTTGTAGGCCGCCATCAATTTTTGAATGCAACTGTCGGACATGCATTTGGTTTCCTTTGCAAAGTCCGCAAGCTCTGCATATGTCAGATCCCAAATGAGCACGTTTTCGGATTTTTTAAGATTGATGCCTCTTTTGGTTGCGCATGCGCAGATAATGCGTTGAATTCGACGATGGTTTAATTTACGAGGGAGATTATTATCATAGGCAAGTTTAATGATGAGTTCGGTGTTTACCCCATACATCCGGGATTTAAGCCAAAGATCTACGATCCACGCTTTAATTGGTGGCAGATCGTCTTTTGCGCTCGCTAAGAGTGCAGCTGCCTCGGTGGATGAGTCGTGTTCTTTGGGAAAAATGACTAGGTGCGAAGGCACGATTTCATCAAATTTTTGGGACTTTTCTCTTGTTTTTTCTGCGTCCCTAACAGCATTTGCCAACATCCCCCAGGATCCGTTTAAGGTTCCGAGTTTCGCACAGCACCATTTGAATGTGCTTTCAGAGTCGTGAGAGATGGTCAATCCGTTGGACTTGCCGTCAATTTGTCGTATTACCTGGCGAAATAGGGCGACACAGACTTGTTCTGCGAGTTGTTCAGCTTCTTCTTCACTGAGCCGTCCGTTTGCTCTTTTATAAATTACTTGAAGCAGGTATGGCTTATCCTGAATATGAATTTTGTTGATGACTTTCCGCACACGAGACATGAGATGGATATGATTGCTTGGTTCTTCCGCTGCATCTTCAATAATCGCAAAGAGTTCGAGATCAAGTTCAGCATCTCTATGGAAGTGTTTTTGGGTATGTTTTGTTTGACCAATGACCATTATTCACTCCCCTGCTGCGATGGCTTGTGCGACGTCTGGCATAAAAAAGATAATCAGTAGGAGGGCAATGAAAACGACAAGTGGTGCTTTTTCTGCAAGTAGCTCTTTGATGACTTCATACATTCCAATCACGAATTTATGCATCGTTGGCCTCCAACAGTTCAGAGAAAAGTTGAATGAATTGTGGATGGTCGCGGAGTGGTTTCATGGTTGGATCTTCTACGAAGTAGTGTTTTAGTTTTTGTGATTTGTTCCAAGAGGGCCACAGTTCTTTTAGTTCGGAGGCGATATCCGGGATGGTTTCGGGCTCAGGGAAACGTGAATAAAACAGGTTTACCCAAGTGCTGACGTAGTGTGGATCCAACTCTAAAGATTTTCGGAGGCTTGCCTCTGCTTCTTTGTGTTTTCCTTGTAGGAGAAGGCAACCACTTTTGTTAGTAAGTGCTACGGCTTGGCGTTTTTGTAAAAGAGCTTCTGAAGTCTCAAAGGCCTTGATTGCTTTGTCAAATTGTTCTAATCCCCAAAGAGCCAAGCCAGCTACCATTAGGCCTTCAGGATCGTGGAATGTGGCTTCATCGCCTTCCAGAAGAGCTAGGCATTCCCTGTATTGACCATTTCGACGTAACTCTTTGGCTTCTTGGATAACTCTGGAGTCTGCCAGCTCCAGCTTCAACACTGTAGGAATACAGCTGTTCCAAAATTCGACATTAAGCCGCCTTTCAAATTCAGGCGTTTTTGTGGAAGCGTCGTCAATTTTCATTTTTTGTCTCCATAAGCGATCGACATGATCGTTTCATTTCTATCTCTTCAAGATCGCATAGCGAAGTTGCAGAAAAGAAATAAAAAAATAATATTTTCTAATAAAAACAATTCATTACTCGATACAAAAATAAATCTTACGGCTAATAAAAAAACGGCAAAGGATGTTCGTACGAGTTGATAGCAGAGCACCAAGGTGATCAAAGGAGATGCAGGCAAAACCACAAGGAGTTAACCGATGAAGAGTACAACGAACACAAACAAGAGTGGAACGTCCAAAAATGGTAACAGTCGAAAGCTACAGCAAAACAGCAAAAAGTTTCTGGCCCTAGGGCCAGCCGTCGCGATCAGTGCCGTCGCTATCGAGAGGGGATGGGGCTTTTGGTCCACACTGCTTATTACCGTTGCTATCACCCTTTTAACGCTCTTTTATGAGCGTCACACCTCAAAGAAAAACGCCAATTGAATAAAGATTTTACAGAAAAGCAATACTCGTTCACGCCTCGCGTCACCCCATCCCCTCATTTT
>WURV02192882.1:0-12256 GCA_011762755.2 Epimenia babai | reverse complement strand
TCTATAGCTAGTGATAATTATATAGAGAGACCATTCTAAACGGTTCTATAACTAGTGATAATTATATAGAGAGACCACTCTAAAAGGTTCTATAGCTAGTGATAATTATATAGAGAGACCATTCTAAAAGGTTCTATAGCTAGTGATAATTATATAGAGAGACCATTCTAAACGGTTCTATAACTAGTGATAATTATATAGAGAGACCATTCTAAACGGTTCTATAGCTAATGATAATTATATAAAGAGACCATTCGAAACGGTTCTATAGCTAGTGATAATTATATAGAGAGACCAATTTAAATGCTAGTTCAACGGGCAAACTAAATTGATGTGTTGATAATGATGAAAATAGCATCAAATGAAAAAACGGTATTTGTTCGTTCAAATTCACAGTTAAAAAAATCGAATTTACAGTTTTAACGATTCTTGGTGCCAATAATACAGTGCGGTACTGTACTAGTTCTGGGGGCTTCCACACAGATTCACAAACTAACATTATCGCGAAACATCATTCGAGTGTTCTTAAAAAAGACCGCGCATTTAAGAAAAATCAACAGGCCGAACTTCTGAACTGACGGAGCTTTGGCGAAATGAGATTTCATTTCGCTCGCCTACATGCTGGTGGCAGTCGTCGTCCGCGACATTCGTAGCAGTGAGCTACTTTGATCGCTTGTGGTTTTCGAGCGGCATTTTGAGCAGCAGAAGACGCGACGGAAAGCCTGTTTGATAAGGTCAATCTTCGACGCGTATATGATCGGGTTAAGAATACTATTCAGCACTCCGATTCCGAGTAGGTAAGTGAAGATATTATTTGGGTGGATCGGCAAGCCTTTCGGGACAAGATCGGCGACCACGATCAGCATGAACGCACCTGTAAAACAATAAATTAGGATTAACAAAATGTACGCCAAGTTTTCAAGCTATACTCAGTAGGTTTTCTAAACCTATCGGCGTATCATACCTAAAATAGGTGTAGCATAAGGCCTTTATCACAAGGAGTTATTACCTATACTTTCTAGCAAAAGAACGTTTACACCACATAGGCATTTACTGACATTTCATGATGGGCATTAACAGGTGGAAAATGACGACATTGTCCTCGCACTGAACCACAAATAAGCAACGGAAGATGGTTAAGATGATGTTAAGAGATCCGCGATTTCCACCGTTTGCTCATAATGACAATGTACCGAACTGATAATAAAAAAATTAATTACTGTAGCCCGGCTGGCTAGCGTTAATAGCGTATCAAGTACGCTTGAATACAAGAACTGTTAACAAACGCAGGATATTCCTATTAACACAATAGTAAGTTGATTAGCGCTTCACGATAATATATAAGGCTGCCAGGTGAAACTTTTATTGTCTTGAATTGCGGAGAACTCTACCGTTTGCTGTAGTTGAACCCTGGCGATTCATAGCGTACAACGGCGTATTGTATGTTTTATAAGTGAATATAGAAGTAGAAGTATATCTCTCGTATTCTAAATAAGTTAATTTAGTTTTTGGTCCAAAATCAAGTGTATCGACGACTGAAATTGTGTTTTGGTTTCAATTTAATGTAGATTATTCCGTGGAGATTTGTCTTTCACTATAGTCATAATGGAATGGAGTAGCAATTTTTCCAATGCTCCTGTACCGAAAGGTAATGGTAGCTACATGCGAGGAACATATCTGCTTAACGGTTTGTACTTCTACACAGGGGTGCCCCTCGGTGTCTTTGTAATGGCGGTTAACGCACTTACCATCGTGTTACTAACAAAGGTTCAACGCATACAGACGAGCGTCAGGGTGCTGTTGGGAAACCTTGCCCTAACCGACTTTCTTGTGGGATTACTCGTGCTCATTAACAGATTATCACTACAGTATTTTGGCATGACGACAGCCATTTGCACGTTTCGGATCACCGTACAATTTATGTGCATTCATGTATCTATAATAAACGTTGGGTTGTTGGCCGTCGACCGTTGTCTGACAATCCTCTTTCCTCTAAAATATCCTATAATAGCCAACAAAAATAGAGTTGTTTTATCGCCATATGCTCTTGGGTCTGCGGAAGCGTTGTGACTGCCGCAGGTGCAAGCGGCTTGGATTTCGCAAAATGTACCTTTTTCAAAATTGTCGATAAGAGACTATTCACAGGGTCTGTAACATTGTTCTTTGTATCGCTGGTGGTTGTAATAATCTCCTACGCTTTCATAATAAAAGAAGTCTGTCGACAGAGACGTCTCATGAATCGTTTACAACCGCAGCCGATTGAGATGTCAACAAACGACGAAACTCCGGCACCCGCAAACATCACGAGAAACAACGCAGAATCCGTCGTTCAATTCTTCCCTATGAAACAAACGATGTCTGTTGTTTTTATCTTTTACGTCGGTTGTAATCTTCCAACGATACTCGTATTTCTAGCGTTGCTAATAAAACCGGAGCTGCGAAGCAAGCATCTCACACTTGCGTCATACGGATTCCTCAACTTACTGATTTTCAATAGCCTCGCTAACCCGATCATATATGCGTGGAAAATACGATTATTTCGGCTGGCATTTCTTAAACTATTCTGCGCTAAATGCTGCAAAAGACGCATCGATGCTATGCAACAACTATGATGAATGTAGTGATTGCATAAATCTGCGTTTGTCTGTTTATAAGAAAGGTTAATGAAAATCAAACTTTAATACGATAAAAAATTTTAAAGAAATGTCAATAAATAAACCCTGTACAGTGACACCAAAATCTGGACGAACATTTCACCTGACTGGTAAACAGCATAGGTAATTTTTCAAGATATATATAACAACAAGTATACACACCAACAGGGAACCAGCAGATGAAGTATGCGCCAACGATGACGGAAGCGGTCTTGGCCGATTTCCATCGCCATTGAACGAGGACGTCACCGACCATTGTCCGCCTCAAGTCGGCCGTGTGGCGCATCGATATGCGGACGAGAATTCCGTACAGAACGAGCATCACAAAAAGCGGAATAAAGAACACAACTAAATTCAGAATAAGATATTCGTCTAACATTATGTCGAAGAAATTGCAGATTCCCGCGAGATTTTTCGAGTTCACGCCGAAAGAAGGCATGAGGCCTATTGCTAATGAGACCAGCCACACGATCAACAAAAGTACTTTAATGCGTTTGGACGTTACAACACGAGAATGAAGAAAAGGCTCCGCGATGGCGAAGAACCTGTCTACTGTCAGGCAAGCTAGAATAAAAACTGATGCCAAGTTCAACGCTATAAATAGACCCATTCGTAAAGTGCACTCGAGAAAACTTCGATATTGGAGAATATTATAAGATATGTCGTACAGCAAAACTAAACCGACCACAAAGTCGGCAGTCGCCAAGTTCGCGATGAAAACGTAGGTATTTTGGTTGTATTGGTTGTCGCTTATAGCTGCTGATTTAATATAAAGGGTGCGCAACACGATGGCGTTAAGGAACAGTATAACAAAAGCAACCCCCATTAAAAAGATATTCAGAGCGAAATCGAAAACCGTCAAACAATGATGATTCAACGTCATGAAGGCAATGGCGAGATTCGTGTTGGTGCACCAATCGTGTCTCGTGGTGTTCGTCGTCGCGTTACGACCGTCACCAGCAGGCATATCTTTATACATCTTCATCGTCTGTATAATGCTGTATGTACATAATATTTCTATCTAATCACGTTTATGAATATCGTTCCTCTCGTTTCTTTTTCACACAATTCACATCGTTATGGCATCTCAAGTTTCACGGTAAAGTACTGTATTAACAAGTTGATTAGGATTTGTAAAACCTAATACGTATATAAAAAGGTATAAAATAGACGCAAAGGTATTTTTTTCGGCCCAGTATTGGATGTGAACGTATGTAAGACCTATTGTCAGACCAGTTATTCAGAGGTGTGGTTCCAACCTGAACTGGGGTGCCATCCAACAGTGCATCTTTATTTTAAGTGACCACTTACCAAATACTTGAACAAAAGGTATGGATTCTTGCTATTTTACGATAAAAAAATACTGATTGTTGCATCCATCAGCAACATAATAGTTGAACAAGATAGCGAAACGACATCTTCGCTTAATACGTATTTGCCTAACAGTAGAAATGCTCAAAATTTACATGGGTTACACGAGAATAATATTTTATTCACGTTTAAAAGAGAAATACCGCGAAAGCCATTCTTAGCAAATGACATTAACGTTGAGACGTTTGTAATAATATTGCGAATGTCCACAACTCTAAAATAAAAACTTTACGTTTTCGATAGTTCGAAAAACTAAGCGATAAGCGAATCTATTTTCAGCGAGGAGATACTATTTTATGCCAGCGCAGTGGCTTAGCAAATGTCGCTTGCAAAACGTTAGGAATGGCAAAACTGGTGACGAAACTGTGTCTGCACATTTGTAGGCTATACTTTTATATAAAGTTCTTTAAATTTTAGTACTTAAGAAATTACATTAGTAACATAGTTGTGAACACATTTTTAAAAAGCCAATGAATAATCAGAAAACTGAGCTAAACACTACAAAATACAGAGCTACATCAGTAAAAGCATAAGATTCAGTGGTAGGCCTACATTAGTTTGTCTGCTATATTTTTGTGAAATTTATTACATAAACAAATACTACGTATAAAAAAACATCATTATATATGATAGACACAATTCGCGTGTATTTAGATACGCAGAAAATCATTAGTAGTTAAATAGCATCACAATAATGACATTTGCGTAGGACTGCACATGACAAAATATCCGTGATCTGTTATATGTAACAGCATTCTAGCGCTATTGTTGCGTTGCTTCACGGACGCCACCCAAGAATGTTAGATTGTTCACGCGGCTCTTCCAGCCACAATAAGTCGTAAATATTGTTTACTGTTCACAGCTCTGCTGTTTTCGGGTTGGTTCGGCTATCGGTGCCGTGTGATTGGTTGGACGCAAGAGGGTATGTAGCGGTGGATGAAGGGCGCTCTTTATATACCATGTATATAAATATATACACATAGAATGGAATCATATAGCGTTATCTCTCTATTCTATATCTCGAAGATGTATCGACATTCGACAGCTTCTGCGTTTCCGACTCGTATTTCACTCGCAATTTAGAAAACAATAAGAATTGTGAAAATACCACGTGTTGTAGCATGTAGACTACTATATTGTATAATTTAATTATAATTGCAATAATATGATTTATTGACGAATGGCATGTTAAATTGCAAGGTAGCCTATGTATTTATAGACTAAAAACCAAAGTAGTCGTAGTGTAGGCCATTCCTCGCCCTTTACAAAGCTAGCCTATAAATGTAGTTAACACAACGAATTGATTCGCGTCACTTATTAGGGGTGGGGGAAAAGACTGTGAAACCCCCACCGAGTCTGGGCAGGTGAGTCACCTTCCATCCCCGCCACTGGTTCCATACATCTACGGACGGGCAACAGATATTGCACACCCCTCTAAGTCTATGATAGTTAATGGTTATTTACAGTGGGATGATGACATAGCGGGCAGGTAAGCGACATAGATACCATCTGAAGCGCAATCATCTCGTGGGGAAAGCCATAACAGAACCACGTTGCAAGGGCTACCCAGACCCCATGGCCCAGAGCTTGGAGGCGCTTTTTGCCCGAGAAACACCACAGATAGTATACTGAGCGGAAATTGAATCAGGGTTTATGCTCTAACCACAACGCTACCAACCCCGTAAACTATAATATACTGTAATATATTTTTGTTACGTTTTGATAAGGATATTCTCCCATGTATATACGCAGTCTCCGCGAGCACACACGTATCAGGTAAACAAACATTCAGACCGAAGGTTCCAGCGTGGCCACGAGGTGTGAATTTAGTGGGCTAAAATGTAGAATTCCAGGTCCATATATATATACTTCATCTGCTATATTTTCACTTGGTTCTTCTGACGGCGGGACGCGCTCATGATCTTAGCCTAAAGATAACCAGTTAAACTATTTTACGACCAAGGGTTCCGACAGACTCTAATATTGTGCTGCCATAAATAATTCGCAGCTGCCTAATCTACGCGTTACGTAATTCATTACTCGTGGTCGAAGCCCCTGGCAACGACTTATCGCCAGAAATGGTGGCATGCACAATGCTTCCCCTTGTCGTAAACCAAAGCTTCTGCGATCGCAGACACACTCATCTTCATCATTGCCAATTAACGATCGTGATTTTATTACCGACCATAATGCCTACCGATGGATATACGAACGCGGCTCTTCTTGAGAACACCGAGAGTTTAACCGGTGCTCAAATGGTCAGAATGATCCTAACGCTACCTGTTGCCTACATCTCTATATTCTAATTCTACACTAATTGAAATGAAATATATTTAATTTAACGTGCACTAATAGCATTGCTGTCCAACATATTTTACATCAATAAATACAATTTAAAAAACATTGATATGGCCTAAGCATTGTCAGAAAAATAACATATAAATCAGCACTAAAACACTGAGCTTCTTAAACTAATAACTAAGAAGGCTATACTAATAGCACGTTTAAAGACATTTTCTCCAATATTTCCAATATATGTAACATATTTAATATTATAGTATATATCAGAACCAGCATTATTTGTAGATTAAGGACACGGAACTATAGTAAAAGGACGATGATTACGATAATTCTTGATTATTTATTAGTTGTAAACTTTGGTAAACAAGGGTGTTTTTAGTTGACTTTTCAATTGATTTATACTTTTGCGTTGCCGTCTATTAACTGGAAGAGCATTGAAAAGGCGAGGTGCAGCAGCATAGAAAGCACGGTCGCCGAAATTTTACGCGTTTTAGGCTAAGTGAAGAGTTCGATTGAGGAGAGCGTATAGGTGAATTTATACTGATGGCTGAAAAAAGATAAGAAGAAGCGATGCCGTGATGCATTTATAAGTTGATATAAGGATCTTGAAAGAGATTCGATATGTGACGGGTAGCCAATGGAGCGAGCGAAAAACAGGGAAAATATGAGAGCGACAACGTGTATGGGTGAGATGTCGAGCAGCGCTGTCCTGGACTTTCGGCAGTGTTCGTATGATGAAAGATGTAGAGAGAATTGCAGTTATCAATTTTGCTTGTGATGAAAGAATGTATGTCTCACATAGTTCTGGAGAGAGGTAGCGTGACATGATCTGATGTTCTGCAAACACATATAGCCAGATTGGAGAACTTTGGATATCTGCTTGTGGAAAGCGAGATGTTTGTCAAATATGACTCCAAGGTTACGGACTTCATCTGACGGCCTGATAGTTGTGCCCTTGATAGTTGCGGAGACGTCGTCAGGAGAAGAGGCAACAGGCGCAGAGAAAAGTAAAATATGCTCTTTGTTATTAATTTCCGGTTTATTTGCGGTCATCCAATCGAATATACTATCCAGGCAAATCCCAAATAAAAATGAGTAACAAATCACAAACTGTCAAATCTCCGTTCTCTTGGAGTTGTTTTATCACATAATCTCATGATCAAAGGAATAAAAACTTCTACCCTGTATGCTACAGGAATAAGTCGCACATCAATTAAGATCACGGCATGCCTACATTCACTTGGCACCCACGTACTTAGTCATTGAAACTGATCGCATCCCGTTTCGTTACATTTCCTAGTTGGTGGGATTTTGATGATTATATCCCCTTAGATGCAAATAGTTCGATGTCAAATATTTGGCGGTCGATATATCCGCCCCACCGAAGGCAATGATTTTGGGCTACGTTGCTACAAAATGGCGTAATGGCTGATTAGGACTACGTATGGAAAATTACGGCACAACCCGGATTGCTGCGGTTGGTTCAAAGCGAAATGGCCGATTAGGAGGCCTATGTATGGAAAATTACGGCACAACCCGGATTATTGCGGCTGGTTCAAAGTGTTCAAAGTCATGTTGCGACAAAGTGACGTAATAATGTATGGAATTTTCGAGCTTTAACAGTCAGGTAGAGGGCGATATTGTTGAAGTTAGCAGACTAGTTGAAAGAAATAAATTTGCGTCAAATGACCATTTTCACATGAATAAATAACATCTGAAAATTGTAAGGAATTGACAAATTATCTCCATTATACAGACAACGCCTAAGAAAAATGCCTTAATATAATGAAACAAAACCTCCAATTTATGAATATTTTTTATTAAAAATATTTTCAATACTATTATTAAATTCGATACAAGATTTTATGCAATATGTGCGACATCTCCATCCTAAAATGTCTCCTCGCCCTAGACCCCTCAACTCACCACCTTTGGAGTTTTCTTAAAAGGTAGTCAACACACGTTGGTTACTATTTATCGTTGAATTTATTAAATTAATGCCGGAATGGTTAAATTTGCGCCATCGCAATGACGTAATAATGTGGCGTTATGCTATCATGCTGAATGTAGGTCGCGATGACACAGAAACGGTGCCGCACTCGATGACCCGTTTGATTATTTAAACGGCGGTAAAAAAAATCGTGTTGCTCTCGTCGACGTAATACAGAAGCGTACAAGTTAATCGGTTAAATTGATCACGCAATTTAGCCAGCCATGCGCTGTCTGCAAACAAAATGATTGCGTCATGAAAAGGCCGCCATGGCGGAGGACTGGACGATCCGATGGCCTTATAGTAAAATATTGATCCCGAGCTGCGCAGAACCAAAAATTAAAATAGTCCCGGCTTCGTTGCCGATAGCGTTTTTAGTATGATTACCACTAATCAACTAAAAACATCGCAAGTGATCAAAAAGTTAATGACGCAGATCAAAGAAAAGACCACCACGATCTGCTTCGATCAATTAATTGATCGTCGATATATTTTTAGCAATAGCCCGATGGATATTTTTCCATTAGACTACAACTGAACCGTTACCGGCGAAACGACGACATCGGTGAACATGACTATTGAGCAGTCTCGATGCTCACTATGTCGTGAATAGATGCTTCTAAGCAACTCTGACGTGAGAGTAGAAAGGGGGGTAATTTGAATAATTGATAATGTGAATAACACATCGTGCACGCTTGTTTTTTGATGTTCTGCTTCTGCACGTTTTGGGGGCAGAAATATAACTTAGCATTGGTATGTAACGTTGTGTATATATATTAACCACATTCCATTCGCGTTACAACTACTACAAACAGCATCACCTATGTTTCTTTATTGTACAGTAGTTGGTAAGAGGTCACTCCTGAGACGGCCGCACGCGCGATATTGCGGAAATAAAACGAGTCAAAATATCACGACCGACTATTTAACGAACCAGCTCCGTCAGAAAAAGTCAGTAAAGACGCGGCAATTATGTCGCGCATTGCTGGGTATACCACGCGTGGCTCATCATCAAACGTTTTTGCGCATAACGTACAACTCTATAACACCGAGTCACCATAGGACTAGAAAGAGTAACAAAAAAAATAGTGATAAGGATTCCGTACACACTACGGACAACTCACAATTATTCCATTCACAAAAATTCGCTATTTCCAGTGCTTTATCGACAGTGATTTCTATATTCGCGCCTCCTTAGTCCAGCATCAAATATGGGGCAACCGGCAAATTGTGACCGCGCGGCACGATGAGAGGAACCGCTCGTCGTCTCGCTATATGAGTCGGACGATGCGACAAAAAAAGACATCCGCTTTTCATAAAAACGTAAGACGATACGAATATCGAGGTGGTCGAGGTAATCTGTGGAAACAGTCGACGGAGGAAGACCACGCGGAAATTTCTCGCACGGCAAAACGCTTGGTATAAATAGAAAATCTAACATCTGCGAGCAGTGACGCAGGCACGGGGTCAACAAGCGGAGATAAGATATATGTGCCAGGCGTACTAAAAAACGTCAAATGAATTCAGAAGGTCGATATGTCAGTCTGTTCATGTGAGAATTGATATTTGGTCTACCATAAGACAGAAGCACACCACATTTGCGTTGCTACCTTTCTTACATCATTTTTTCCAGTTTCAACTTTGTGATTTAAAATGACCAGTTCAACTGGACGTTAATCAATTCTCAAATCAAAACCCGAAATAAAAGCGTGCTGAATTCAGATTGTCTTTTTTTGACGATTCATTGTACATGTGAATCACTCCGCACGTAGCAGACGCTAATTATAGTAATGATTCAATCAGCCATTATGTAGCGCTATGAAAAGTAGCCAATCACAATCAGTCGGGAAGCAAATGCTATTAATAGTAGCCAATCATAATCAATCATTAGATACAGCGCATTCCCTTTGATATTGTTGTCCCTAGTTCAGAGAGAGATCATTTGCACCGGAATATTCTTATAATGAGGTATATCACAATAGTTCATTTAATTGGATTGGAATCATGGGATTTATATGTACTTTTATATATACTCATTTATATTTAAAAGATTTATTCCTTAAAAAAGGTGGGATACTAAAGGGATTAACACAGGATTAATCTATTGAGGTTACAATCTATCGAGGTTACATAGTTTAACCTATCAGTGGATGAAAACGCATGTTAACCGTTTCATGTCTATTAAAGCATCTCGCGTCAACGCAGCTATCTTCTGTTAGCAGGAAAAGGTATAGAACTGTATGATATAAATAAACAAAATTATCATCAATAACACGATAGTATTAACTGGCTTACCCTACTATAACATCAACTTAATCATTTAAAGATATATATAAATAAAATTTCTTTATCAGATGCTGTAATATTAGCAGGTTTCTCATGTTAAAGGACCAACGTATCAACAGGAATGCGCTACATCGTGGGAGGTGGTTAAACTGGGGAGTTAAAGCCGAGTAAGGTTACGATATCGGACTCGAACACAATTGGTCATCTGGGTGGTTGGAGTCATCGTAGTGGATGCTGACAATGTGGTGACCCGGGATCATAGCCAGCCCCAACACCCGTGGCTCTTCGTCCTCCCAACCTGGTGAATAATATAACACGCCTCTTATATGTATGTATTCATGTTTGTATTTACAGGCTGATTACCGAAGTAATCGTTGTGATAGGCCATCATCGGCCCTTTACAATGCTAGCGTATTAATGTGGTTAACACGACAATCTGATTAGCCTCACTTATATGGGGTGGGGGAAAAACAGCTAGTGCAAAAAACCCACCGAGTCTGGCAGACAATTGACCTTTTTCCATTCACGCCACTGTTTCTAAATGTCTGATTATGAACTACATACGTCGCACACTCCGCTAAGTCTATGATAGGTCCATGTTTATTTACAATGAAATGACGACATAGCACATCTGAAGCACAGCAAACGTCCGAGGAAAAAAGCCCCAACAGAACCACACTGTAAGAGAGACCCAGACCCCCAATGGGCAATGGGGTTTAAGGCGTTCTCAGCCCGAAAAAAACCAGTTAGTATACTGGTCAGAGCAGGATTTGAACCAGGGACCCCTGGACTTCAAGTCAAACGCCCTAACCACTACGCCGGCTGCCCCCACGCCTCTTATATACACATCGCTATTAAACGACTCAGCCGTCACTTATTACAGTAACTTACAATAAAAATTCCCCCCCCCCCCCATTTGAAGCATCAGTGCATCGCAATACTTCGCTTTGGACATACTAAGAAGCCTAGATGCAACTCACATGACAAAAAACAACCTGCACCTGGAATGACCGTTACTACGACATCCATGATTGGGAACATGCTGTTATCATTTGTCAAACTAACAGCAAAAAAATTTGCTACTCCGCGTGTTATGAAGCATTTGTACGATCGAGTATAGGCTTGCACCCGGGAAACTAGGTTCCTGGTCACAGTGATGTAAATGGTGAGGAAGCAGTTAGTTGAGTGGTAGGAACACTGGACTCGTAACCGAAAGGTCGCGGGTTCGAAACCGCCAACCAGTGGACTTTTCCGGTCAGTCAGTTGATATCTGACATCATCCGGTAGGTTTATAACTGACGTCATCCGGTCAGTTGATAACAGGCGTCATCCGGTCAGTTGAAAGCTCAATTTGTCTGGTCGGCTGATAAAAGATGTTACCCAGCTCATTAAATTTATACTGACACGTTATTAGTAATGATAGAGTAAGACAGGGATAGGCAACCTTTTTGTTAGGTGGGCCAGGTTAAAAAAAATTTCGACCCGAAGGGGCCAAGCTTTGCAAATTTCTAAAGTTCTGATATAAACAACTGTTTTAGGCACATTTTTAGTACACTTGTATTTATTGTCCTATAGTAAAGTACAGTGAAACTTGTATTAAGCGACCGTCCGCGGGACCGGCGTGAGACCGTCGCTTAAGACAGGTGGTCGCTTA
>WURV02192871.1:0-12256 GCA_011762755.2 Epimenia babai | reverse complement strand
TTAGGAGATAAAGGGCAACACCTTTTATATAGACTAACTGGTTTATTGATCACAAGCTTTCGCATAAACACTATGCTCATGAAGCATAGTGCCCTGGTTGATCATTTAGATAGTGAATGTAAATGGTTAATGCAAACCGTTTGTACTTACTGACAGCCAGATAGATGAGCATGCAGAGGATGCCCCCAAAAATGGCGACATCAGCGAGAATGCTGATGATTCCGAGCTGGCGAACGTTACGAATCAAAGCAAATGCGATAAATAACGGGATTGGGATGAGGATGAGGACGGACAGTGGCGGCAGGCACGTGCTGGCGGACTTGAGGATGTGGGACCAGGGGTTCGGGTTGTGCGTCGTTGACTTCGGGTGCGGCGCTAACGTGGTCGTCGTATCTGTCCCATTGGTGAAAGAAAAATCGACATGGCCATCGAAGATTTCTGCGTGTTGATTCGAGTTATAATTGTGCGATTTGAGATTTTGCGCAGGCAGATGCTGGAAGGCCGCGTCGACAGTCTTGTTGATAAGATGAGAGTTATTCGAAATCGGGATCGCTGCATATTTCTGACAGGCGAAAATACTGATGACTGTGTTACCGATGAAGATGAAGTAGGCGACACAGAAGCCGAACTGAGTGAGACCGATGAAGGTGTTGACGAGGACACGACCGGTGCGCCCCATCGCCAACATCCCGATGTCGCCGTACTGGAGACTCTTGATGATTCGATGATAATACGCTCGCTTCTCATCTTCGTCCATCTCGTTGCCCGTTAATGTCGTGTGCGTTTCCATTCGCTTCATCAGCTTCGTCATCGCCGCGTATTTGCATTTGACGATGATGTGACAGCAGAGGTCGGTCAGCGCGGCCACCACAGCCAGACCGATCAGCCCGAGCTGTGACACGAATCAATGAACTCTCGATGAACCGTTAACAAACCGGTACACCGACACAGATCGACACAGACCAACATGGCTTAACACAGATTGACATAACTCACCGCAGATCAACATAGCTTAAAAGTCAGCTGTGGTGTTAGCACTAAAATTAACAGATATTCAGGTACTAAAATCTCCAATGAAATCAGCACTAAAGTCAACAGTGATATTAGCACTAAAATCAACAGATATTCAGGTACTAAACTTTTGAATAAAATCGGAACTTAATTTAGCAGTAACATTAGCATTAAGATCAACAGACATTCAGCTACTAAAATACCCAATAAAATCAGCACTAAAGTCACCTGTTATAATCAGCAATTATATCAATGTGAAAGGTAGAATCCAAATCAACCCTTATATTTACCTATTTCTGCTCTGCTCAATGCTGATATTCATAATAAAATTCGCGCTAAAATTGGTACGAAACTTACTCTGCACTAATTCACCACTAAAAGCTGCGAGACACTTTTGTCACATCCTCATTTGTCATTGTCTTTGTTTTTGATGCTTATTTTTCCATACAATTAGAAATTCTGGATTAATTGCGGAAACACCTGGCCCCTCCCAGAAACCTGCAGGGGTACCTTTTTTGTGACAGTAACCCAAATAAACTTATGGAAATCTACAATGAAAAACCGCAGATACGTAGCTCGTGTATTGTTATGGAAATTATTCTAATTCACAAATCATTAGTGGCTTCAACAAGTGTGGTTGGATCAGCTGATGTTAACGATGTTAATTAATGATGTCAACAATCACTCGTGAGTCATCACTTGTGATTTGTTTTGGTACAAATTTTTGACATACCGTTGGGGTTTATATGTTGCATTATTCAACATTTTCATGAAATGAATCACTCTTCTAAGAGAATCGAAGAGAAATTCCATTTCTGAACATACACATTGCCTTGAGGGTTCTATAATTCCTCTTAACTCTCCCAACTTGGCCTTTGACCCCAAGTATAAGGTTTTCATTTTTAGAAATAAGGTTAAAAATTTACTTCACTAACGATTTCCTGTAAGAATGTTTTTTGTTGTTTTCTTTGTTGCAGTGCGTTAAGCTGTCTTGGGCTATGTTGTATTATGTTGAGCTTTGTGCAGTACATTATGCTGTCTTGGGCTATGTTACGTTATGTTGAGCTTTGTTTGTTGCAGTGCTAATTTTATTGGAGATTTTAGTACCTGAATATATGTTGATTTTAGTGCTAACATCACAGCTGACTTTAGTGCTAATTTTATTGGAGATTTCAGTACCTGAATATCTGTTGATTTTAGTGCTAACATCACAGCTGACTTTAGTGCTAATTTTATTGGAGGTTTCAGTACCTGAATATCTGTTGATTTTAATGCTTACATCACAGCTGACTTTAGTGCTAATTTCCTTACTCACTAATTCCCGGCATCTCATAATATCATTAGGTGACAGAAAACAACAGATTTGTCACCTGTCAACATCGTGATGGTGAGCCAATTAACTGAAGTCTACGAGAACAGCAATAAAAAATACATGCAACATTTAGTATATTTATTTTACATTATTGTATCTCTTTATATACAATAAAATATGCTAATTAGTACTAGTGTGGGGCTGCATTAAACACAAATTAATTATATAGGCCCCCCCTCCCCACTCACACACACACACACACTCAGTGATTCATGATGTGTCAGGATACATGACAAATATTCTATTTATAATTCATCAACAGACAGATCTAAATATGGTAAAACAGATTTAGAAATGTGAAGAATCTAGCTAAATTATGAAGCATAAAATCAATTTATTCTGGAAGTCTATCAATAAAAAAACACATATTCATGTCTTCATCAGTGAAATAGTTACAGGCAGGACATTTATTTATGACAGCTTTCTGTTCATTTATGACAGCTTTCTGTTTATTTACGACAGCTTCTGTTTATTTACGACAGCTTTCTATTTATTTATGACAGCTTTCTGTTCATTTATGACAGCTTTCTGTTTATTTATGACAGCTTTCTGTTTATTTATGACAGCTTTCTGTTTATTCATGACAGCTTTCTGTTTATTTATGACAGCTTTCTGTTTATTTATGACAGCTTTCTGAGATTTACCTAGGTATATCTGTATCAAAGAATAACGCAAACAAGTGTTGTGAATATTGAAGAGCTAAAAATGAAACTGGCAATAATAATACTGAGTATATGAAAAAACACAGAGGGGCAGGGTGATAAGAGATGCAACTAGTGCGTGTGCTTACGATGAGTCCACTCTGTTTGAAGGCGAACGAGATGGTCAGGTAGTTACAGCCGATGAAAGCCTTGAAGACATTGGCGAAGTCAGAGAGATGCTGTTTAAAGCTGACCACCGGCGGGCTACAAAGAAAACCGTAAATTATTCCAAAGTCAAAATATACGGAACGTCTAGTGTTAGTAGTGTACATCGTATATAAATGTATAGTGTAGTAGTGTACACTATATGGAAGAGGCATCGTTTAGTAGTTGGCAATATATATGTATGAACATGTTATCCACAAAAGACAATGTATCCACTTTTCAACATTTGCCACATATTTGGTACACGCTTTGGGAAAATATCTAATCGATTAGAGACCTAATTACTTTTGTCGCATGTCACGATGTATCCAGCTAAAACGGATGATGCAACAATTCCATGGTCTTGTTCCTCCAGAGTGTGACATTAAAAAATGTGAATTATCCTCGTCTCTAACAAATTGATATCTAGAATTTTGCATATATAAACTCTCCATATATATGTCTATATACGGTAACTTGAGTTCTATTACCATTGTCTTTATTTGATTATTTTTATTATGTTGTACAGCACAATTGAGATATTTGTATGATTTTTATGCGTTATAAATAAATTATCATTACCATATGTAGTGTAGTAGTGTCAATAGTAAACGCATATATAGTATATACAAGGTGTGTCAATAAGGTATATTGTATGCTACGGTACATGACGCAGGCTCTATACTGCAATAGTGTGTTTATGATAAACCACCAGGTATTCCAAAGAACTTTGGAAATTTCTGCGAGTATGACGTAAATTTAACACGGACATCCAATCTAATAGAATAGAGAGACAGAATTGATTACACCTGTTTTTCATGAAATACATATAAATATATGTGATATAATAGACTCACTTTTCAGTCGACAGCTCCCACGTCTTATATTTCACCATTTTATATCGCAAACCGGAGTTTGTCTAAGAACTGATTTAAACTTGTAAGCAAATTATTTAAATCGTATTAAATATTAAGAGCTATTCTTAAAATAAATGCGTATAATACAGTTTTTGGCTGAAAATCACTAGACCTATTTACGTCTAAAATTCGACCAAAAATTATGTCTTTCGCGAATCTAGACATTAGACACACATTGGCATATAAACATTAAACGCATTAATAGAGATTCTTTCATTCAGATGAAATATATCTCATTTTAATTCATTACCAAACAATGCCAAAAGCAGTGGATTTGTCGTTTAATATACGATCAGGATGATAAATCAACCAATAAAGTCACGGTGCTTTTGGGAAAGCTGATAGAAATAACGGTGACCTAGTAAAAGCATTGACCCATTTTATCACGGTGATAAGGCGGCTGTGGGGATTTTCCGCGACAGAAAGCTAGAACAGTGAGCAATTGAACGATATACATAATAGAAGAGTAAACCCCATTATGTCATTTGGTTGTAGTCAGTCGTTAGTTGTCAATGAAACGGTGCCAAATAGGAATGTCGTATGTTGTGGGGAAATTCCCAAATAAGGGTCACATCGTATGACAACAATCTAAACCTCATAGTCTAAATAATAAAAGTCATGAAACCGCGTATAAAATGAATGTTGCTATCATTGTAATAGATTAGTGGATATTTCTCTAGAATATTTTTCACATATAAATGTTACCATGTAATATACCAGGTTGTTCAACCATAAAAATCACGTGACTAAAATCCTGGCGAATGAATAAAGTCATCTGTGAATCCAATGCAGCAACTTTCGCAAATTTTTCAAGAGCTACGTGACTAACAACTAAAATTCTCAGTAATAAAGTTAATAAAACTAGAATTAAATTTTCATATTGATATCGATATAAGTAGAATATGTAATACTGCCTCAACGACACGTGAAAACCGACGTTGTCACACCGACGGGTGACTACAGACTATAATGTACATCATACAAGTTTATATAGAGGATACAGAAGGTATTATTATATACCCCCAGCCCCGGCTATGTCCTCTAGACGTATTACTAATACACTGATAAAAACCCACATATCCAACAATAAGCGCTTACAACGATAGACAGCATAGACTACATGGCTATGGTAGGACTTTTGCATACTAATGCAGACAGCTTAGTGAGGCCCTCAAAAGTTAAAATACAGTGATGAGCCGTCTGTTGATGGTCATATAAAACATCATAAAGTGGGCGATATCATTGAAAAAACCAGACTACCCCCAGAGGCCCTCAAAAGTTAAAATACAGTGATGAGCCGTCTGTTGATAGTCATATAAAACATCATAAAGTGGGCGATATAATTGAAAAAACCAGACTACCATTATTGCTGGGAGTTATGTGAAAGATCACGTGGTGACAATGTATGAATTCACTCCACCAACTTGTACCAGGCACATACCAGGCACATACCAGGCACATGCCAGCCGCGTGAGTAATGGGAGAGTAAAGCCATATGGTCACCCACTCACGATTCTGGGTCATGGAGTGTTCAAAAATAAAATTTGAAAAGTCACCGAGTGTACGTGACATTCGTCATATTATCAAATAAAAACCTTAATTTGCACATCGTGGTTGGCTCACATGCATACTGGCTAATATCTCATCGCCATATACGCAGGCAGACTAATCACCATTAAAATATTTACGTCATAGGTTATCTAAGTCATAGATACAGACATAGGTTACAGACTAACATAACAGTGATAAAATAAATCAGAGGCACATAACAAAACCTACAGATGTCACATTATATCATACATGTCACACACGAATTATCTGTTATTGTTGTATCAGCCACGCGAATATTCAAGGTCTGGTGACCCAAATTGCTTTCATGGTGCGCACGGTTTTAGATTGGTTACGTCTGACCATAGGTATGGCTACTGCAGGAGCATTGACCACGAGATAACGGAACAAATTTCCATAGAGCCTACGCTTATAATTTTCACTCTCAATTTTTAGAAAGATATGTTACTGGGGTAGCCAGTGTGGTTCTTTGAATAGCTGGAAAGAAATGTACAGAAAAAAACCTATACCTCTGATGGGACTCGAACCCGTGACCTCCAGATAACCGGTCTGCTGCTCTACCAAATGAGCCCCTGTAGCTCAGTTGGTAGATCACCAGACCGGTTATCTGGGGATCGTGGGTTCGAGTCACATCTGAAGTATTGTTTTTTTTTCTGTGCATTTCTTTCCAATTTTTAGAAAAAATCTGAAAACTTATATACATATCCTAAAGACCATCTCGTCATGTCCTGACAGTTGTGGATGAAAATTTACAATTTTACAAACATATACTCATACCTGACAGTATAAACGTTGGGTATATATGATCATACACCCACACGTGAGAGTATTAATATAAACATCTGCTATATACGATCATCTACCCCATACCTAACAATATAAACATTGGGTAAATAATACAATAATGGTGACATTACCTAACTCGGTGAAGTATATGCCGTTCCTCCACTTGAACGCTCATGTTTCACTCAGCTCCGAAGTACGTGCGCCTATCTATCTAAAACTGCATCCATACGTCACCAAGTCATAGACACTGATTGTGGATCATATAGTAATTTTCTGATTTCACAAATAATAATAATCTACCCAATATAATCAGGAGATTACAATTAAACGGTTATGAACTCTAAGTAAGTAACTTTCAACCGATGACCATCAAATCTAGCTCGTGCTTTCATAATCAACCCATAATTTCTCATTTTCAATATATGCTACTATTACTTACATTTCTTTATTAAATACCATCGGTGATTTAAACAATTGATCAAAATACATATGACAAAACTTACGTTATTCACTCATCACTATGGCATTTTTTGAACATTGGGTATATAATATAATCATGTTTGAATATATTTTAGCTTGATTAAAAATCTACATTAGATAGCTTAACTAATTTATATCTATAGCTTCATCGATAGGAACACTTTGCACCGCATGCCTCAAGATATACCAGATCGGATAGTTTCATAAAAATCACATAAAATACCAATAAGGCAATTTTTTTTAACAAAGATTCCAATACGTCTTCGATAGCAATTTGTTAAAAGGGCACTATCAATCAATAAGATTTTATTTCCATAGATGTGGAATCATTGGCTCGTCAATTTTGACAGCAAGGGTCCCTCATAACTAGTGCTACCCTAACTCTTATAGAGTCACATTCAAAACAATCATGAGCATATTTATTTACTTGAGCTTGTATGTATGTAGCCAGAAATGTTTGACCGGCAAATACTGAAAAGTTTTATATTAGGTATATTAATTACTGGCATATTAAAAATCACAAAACCAAGATAGATGATCAATGGACATGGGTTCCAAGTTAGAACCAATACACAAATACGAACTTATACTATAGGCAACAATACATACTATAGAAAACAATACAAAGTTAAAGCCATTGACAAAATATCCAATACAAACACATCTGTTTCGGGAGAAATTCTCGATTACTACTTTCAAACACATGGACTCCATAATTAGGGCCTTAATCGTAAAAGAATATAACTTTACATAGTCATGTGACCCACTGCCCCTGTATCTCGACCATCAATCGTTTATCGAATGATGATACTGGAAGGGGATCATCCTATCCCTCTGAGAATAACAAATGACCAAAGTCGAGAAAATTTATTATTCAATACTATCAACTACTGTACAAAGAGTAAATGTGTTCAATATAATTATTATCACTCTGACTGACGTTGTTGAGGGTGTTTCAGGAAGTATTCGACATTTCCGCCTTAGGTATTGCGCATTTACCTCCCCTGGAATATAACGCATTGACATCAACGCGCAGTTGGAGTAAATGACACGTACAAACACATCCGCATTGCAAAGTTGCCTCCCCTGCATCATAATAGCCAATGACATTCTTACGCGGTTTTTACAATAAATGACACGCTCGAACACTTCCGGTTTGTTATCAGACTCTCAGTGATCGGACTACACGATAGACGCACAGAAAGTTTGAAAATTAATGTTGTCACAGCCAACGACATTCTATATTCTTACATGGAATAATCTTTATTGAGTAAGCAGTAAGCACATTTTTTATTATTATCACGCAGCTCATATTACAATTTGACATTCATGTCAATCGACGAGTCAGTAACGAATCATGATTATGCTGAGCATGATTCCGATCCGAGTACAGCGATGAAAATAAGTATTGTCAGTATCATGCTAATGGTACCGGAAAAGGTGCACCCTTCCAAGAAAATGCACGCACTAGTAATGTTATTGCCTTACTACGGATAGTGAGTGTTTAATTTTGTTAGATCGGTTTATTAATTCTATATCCCAATCTTGTGTTAACAGGAATGCATGAAGAAATTCAAGAATGTCTCTCCTACCTAAATCTCCGTGAAGATTGCACTCAGAGATTGGCAACTTCGCGGACAAATTTTCAGGAACATGCTCTGTCTGTACAGAATCTCAAATTTAGCAAAAAACTTCAGCGTAAGTCGGGCTTATCAATGTCATTCAATGATTTCTGAAACGAATTATAATTACACAAACCAACTCAGACACAGAATAAGTCTAGTCAATTCAGACACTGGGTAGTCACCTCGGCCGTGGACATAGGTCGGCCACAGTCAACTCGGACAAAAAAATTGTGACCATGTGGGGCATGCCTTAGAAATGCGCACAGACCACTACAGGCGAATTTCAGCATACTTCGATGAGGGATTAAACGTTCAGTATCGCCCAATACTAGCACGCTGAGATCAAAGGTCTGTTAATGTCAATCGCCTGTATATAATAGTATATTAGGCCTATGTTTTAGTGTAATCGTCGTCGTCAGGATTGTACATAGTGTTAGGATATCCTTACATAAAACAATGTTAATAAATTTGCAATATTTAATTTTACATTTACTCGTAATATTCCGAATATTAGTGCCCGAGTTGACCCTCACATAATTCCTGAGTTGACCATCACATAATGCCCGGATTGACTCTCACATAATGCCCAGGTTGACCCTCACATAATGCCCGAGTTGACCCTCACATAATGCCCGAGTTGACCCTCACATATTGCCCGAGTTGACCCTCACATAATGCCCGAGTTGACTCTGGTCTGTGTCCCGAGTTGACGCACCCGTGACCGAGTTGGTTTGTGTCCGAGTTGGTTTGTGTCCGAGTTGGTTTGTGTCCGAGTTGGTTTGTGTCCGAGTTGGTTTGTGTCCGACTTGACTGAATCCCAGTGAAACGATGCCTACCTTACACTTAAGAATAGATAAGAAAGCACAGTATACAGTTTAAAACATTTTAACAATGACAAATATCCAATTATCGAACTCAACTATGATTTAATAGTTGCTGAATCGGTATTATATCAGGGGTATCCACCTAGATATTTCCTAGGGCTGGAATTAGACCAGCTATTAAATCTTTTGTTCATTTAACAATCATTTCAATTAATAATTGATATGTTATCTTATATAATAAAGAACTTAATTTTTGTCACTGATCAAAGAGCTGCTGGCCGCATCAAGTATGCTGTGGGCCAGATGCGAGCTGCTAGTTGGCCACCCCTGGCCTATATGGGAGCAACCCTGACAAATTATATTTCAGAAAAAATAAAATTTGAGTTTATGGTACTAAAAACTATGGTCACTATTTAGATAGATGATAATATAAAACTGTTTTGGTAAGATTGATCTCCACGCGTCTGTGATATGTAGAGTTACAGAGAGAGCAGGCAGCCGCGGAGAGTACGTTGATGGAGGAGAGAGAGACATTGAGTGAGTACAAGGATAAAATGAAAGAGCTTGAGTTACAACAGCAAAGTCTGCTGAACGATACGACGAATGTGCTGCCAGACAGACGGTAACTATACCCCACCCCGCCACATCTCTAGATGGCCCCAGTATCTTACTACACACTGTGGACATACTGATATAATTAATTCACAATTATATTCTCACACATCGCATGTCAAGATGTCTCTCCTTGTGTTATTAATGCAATCAGGATAAAAACATATTGTATACAGACTGTGTATGTAGATACATGTTATATTTCATTATATTGAGGGTGGGGGGGGAGCTAAACAGATAGGGGATGATCAATAGTGTCAAATGCTGCACTAAGATCTAATAGAAGAGTGACGCGTCTACAAGAATCTGAAGGAGAGAATTTGGATACTATTAGAAATGGCGAGTACAGTAGTTTGCACTGCAGCGAGTGGTCAGCGCGATCTGCAGGTTTACAGGGAGAGAAGGGAGACAATAAGGTGTTTGCGATTCACCAGGCAGAAAGCCCAATGTACACAGTACTCGGTGAGATTGGATATCGGATGAGGGTCCGTGAGAATTTTTGATCCAAATTGTACTTTCAAATGAAATGAAATTTATTTGTTTAAAGTGTACTTATTAGCAGAGCTGTCAAACACACTTTAGATGAAACAATAGCCTAATGGTCTAAGACTATAATGTAATTACCTAAATTATATAAAATTAACACCTAACTGTATACAGGTAATACAGATGAATGTTAAATACAATTATGTACATTTACAGTGAGCATGAAATAGATAACAATGTTGAACTTTCTATTAGTGGCTGAATGTTTGCCCTTTTCATGGATTGTGGAAAGATACCAGTGCCTAGACTATGATTAATGAGATCAACAACGTACGGCCAGAGTAGCATGGCAATCTTTCATTACACTGAGTGGTGATTGGTCGCCAGGTTGGGTCTGAATCGGATGCTTCGTGGTAACATCAGAGAGGTGTTCAGAAGTAACGTTCGGGAAGCGAGAGAAGGATTGAGGAGGTGAGTGGCTGGGTGAGTTGGGTAGAGTAGGAACAGTCACACTGTCTAGAGTCTGCGTGTAGAGGTAGCCATTTTATCAGAAAAGTAAGTCACAAAGTCTTCTGAGAGGTCGCAATGGAGGATGTGAGGAAGGAAGATGGTTCAAGTGTCAGGTTTGTTTGAAAGATTCCAAATATTTTCTTGTGATGATGCTGAGTTAGTGATAATATTAAAATAGTTACATTTAGCTTTCTGAATCAAAAAGCAAACATGGCTGCCAGCGGGTGTATTGCTTATGATCACTGTCTGTCATTCTGAGAAATGCGAGAGGTTGGCTCCACTTTACATATGTGCTCATACAAACTTGCAACCTCTCGTATAAAGTCACTTCTTTGTACTATCTTCGACTGACTTAAAGCTCTGCCATACATTAGACTGTTAGACTATATCGCTTCACCCGGTGAAGTGTTGTTTTGTTTCTAGGGCTGACCTAAAGCTCTACCAATACATCGCTAACATCAAGTTTGACCGGCAAACGCCTGAGAACATCATCGCTGGTTGTATCCTTGTCTGACATTTATTGATTTATTGAATGCTTCATTGATCATTGATCACGCGTCTCTCATGATATCATGTTTCATATTGGTTTTCAGAAATTGCGTTTATTTAGTGCGTCAGGTACACAAACCATTGACCCACTGCGAGGTCTGGGTATGACTCACTGCGAGGTCTGGGTATGACTCACTGCGAGGTCTGGGTATGACTTACGGTGAGGTCTGGGTATGACACACTGCGAGGTCTTGATATGACACACTGCGAGGTCTGAGTATGACTCACTGCGAGGTCTGGGTATGACTCACTGCGAGGTCTGGGTATGACTTACGGTGAGGTCTGGGTATGACTCACTGCGAGGTCTTGATATGACACACTGCGAGGTCTGGGTATGACACACTACGAGGTCTGGGTGTGGCACACTGGGAGGTCTAGGTATGGTACACTGCGAGGTCGAGGTATGACACACTGTGAGGTCTGAGTATGACACACTGCGAGGTCTGGGTATGGCACACTGCGAGGTCTGGGTATGTCGCACTGCGAGGTCTGGGTATGTCGCACTGCGAGGTCTAGGTATGACGCACTGCGAGGTCTGGGTATGTCGCACTGCGAGGTCTGGGTATGTCGCACTGCGAGGTCTAGGTATGACTCACTGCGAGGTCTGGGTATGACACACTGCGAGGTCTGGGTATGACACACTGCGAGGTCTGGGTATGACACACTGCGA